>JARYGA010061148.1:0-49901 GCA_030545235.1 Helianthus tuberosus | reverse complement strand
AGGGGAGAAGGTGCAAGTTGGAACATAGCCAAGTCTTTGAATAAAGGTCGATGATTATTTGATTTTTAAACTGCTAAATTTTTATCAATACTGTTTCTTGTGACAGTTATGTCCTGGTGTACTACCATATTTGAGAATTAGTGGACCCGGATTTAGTTTGTAATTGGCCTTTTATCTTCTCAAAGAATAATAAACTTATAATAACTAATATAAACATATGAACGATATATAATTTTATTTTTTCTAACAGATTTCATTAATTTTTGTTGTTATATATCATTTTATTTTTTCAATCATTTTATTTTTTCTAACAGCTTTTCCATAAAGAACTATGTAGAGTATGCACATAAGGTATGGTGGCAGTTTTAACCTATGTACATTTGACTTGTTCTATTATCGAATTACGAGACAACACATTTGATTGTCAACATTAGACCATGCGTAGTGGGCAACTTTGTAGGACCGTGTACGTGACCCTAAACGTCAGTAAAAGCAGTTCATCTTCGTTTACAGAGGCGGAATCAAAGTAAACGAAGTCACAACAGCTCGTATCCTTTTAACTTGTTTCTATTACTGATTGTAGGTCTTTACACGTGTTTCTGACTGAATTTTGACAGCAATTCAACACCTACACCAAGACCTAGTTCCGCTCCAACTTTTTTAAATGATAACAGCCATCACCTATTTATAGGCGGTCTGATTCCGCTCCAAACTACATGTTTGTTTCGAGCGGAATTACCAAGTTACATCTCGAGCGGAATCACCTAGAACCATTTGGAGCGGAATCGCAACTTGACATCTGGAGCGGAATTACAAGATAACATGATTTCGCTTCAAATGACATAAATGTCATTTGGAGCGGAACTACAATCTAAATTCACTTTTTCATTTCCAAACTCCAATCTAACCTATCTAGACCTAAAACTCGATTAAGACGTAGTCATCAGACATTCAGTGCACCAACAAACTCCCCCTTGGATGTTGACGAAGTCTTCGGCGTCGAGTCTTTAGTCTTTGTCTCTTTCCAAATTTGTCTTTACTTGTAAAAAATCTCTCTTCACAGGTTCCGGAACTCATCCTGGCTCCATCTTTAGTCTCCCCGTTAACTGTTGATCCAGAATGTGAACTCCACCTTTCACACACTCCCCCTCTCGATAAACTAGGGTTTTAATTCTGGTTCAAACTTTGACATTTTGATGCCATGGGGATTCCTATTACCTGCATATACTCTACCCAAATATAAGATATATGACAATAATAGATTCAATTCAAGCTTACCATTTACCTCATTTAACAATCTAACCAGTGTTTAGAAATCCACTTAAGTATTCAGGTTCAATTTAATGACCCTGATTACTCAATTAATCTACCAAGTCCAAGTTAATGACCTTGGTTGATCAGAGATAAATCACACAGACTTTCAGTTCAATTTGTTTCTGAAAATTTACAAGTTTCAAATTAATGAACTTGCTTTTGATATATCAACTTTCACAAACTTATCATGTTTTAGCTCACGGCTCATCTTCCAGTCCAGAAACTTCCTGCATCTGCTTCAAATTGTGAATCTGAAGATTAACACTCCACTTTGGTTTGTCAAAAATAAAGCAGAAGTGTAAAATCTTTTTGGATTTTTAATAAAACTTCTAAACTAGAAATGAAATACAGAACTAAAATGCAATGAAAGTAAACTATTTACAAACATATTTTTGGTTAAGCGTGTTAGGGAATCATATCAGCTATTCAACAAGTCACAAGTACCGTTAAGCTTCATTTTCATACTCAGAATTAAACAATTCGCGTAGAATGTCGATATACTGATCCACTTTAAATTCTCACACACATTTCAATCTGTTCAGGATACGGATTTAGTGTTTTAGAGACTTAAACTTATACGTGTGTCCCACCCCTTGAATATACTCCCGTATCCAGATCCCAATATTCAGTCTTACAGGTGAGTATACCACAAATGATATCTGTAAGGGGTTAATAAATTATGAAGAATCATGAGAACTCAGGTCAGAACTACCGTTCAGCAGAGAGATCATGACTCAACTTTTGGGTGTGTCCCCTTTAGAGGATTTTTTTTACAACAGCATTGCTAAGCAATTTTATTGTCTTATCATATATGCTGAGGGTGAAGCTATGTTTCAAGCATTGCAGAAAGTATTATTCGGGGACTAGGTCAGAACTTCCATTCAGTAGAAGTCCCGGAATAATACCCCAGATATCACTGAGTATAAAGACCTAGTATATCAGAAAAGGAATCTTTCAAACAAGATTTCAGGGGTTACCTATATATCCAAGTAGTGTTCCCCAATAAGCAAGTAAAGATTTAGGTTTATATCCTGAACAAACCTACTAAATGTGCAAAAACCTATGGGCACATCATCAGCGAGACTGTTTAACACATTTAAACATTATATTTCTTTAGCATACCGTAACTGTCAAGCCGATGTACTATCATTTTCCCTTTTTACACAAGCTCTTTTCTGGTTTTCTAATGTTTTTGGATTTTGAAAATATCTCATGTTTTTGTATTTTTGACATTTTTTATTGTTTTTGTATTTTCTGAAAATATTACCCTATACCTCCCCCTAAATACTAAAACAAGTAAAAAAACCGACAAACCATTGCAAATTGCTTCTCAACATCATCTACAATGTCTCCTTCATCAACGCCAATAATCTCCTCCAACACCGATATAAGCTTCATACCATTCAGTTTTAGCAAATACTGAAAACGTGTTTTATCAAATGCTTTGGTATGTAAATCAGCTTTTTGCTCGTCAGTGTGGATTTTCTCAATTCGTATCAACTTCTTCTCGAAACAATCGCGAATGAAGTGATGACGAATTTCAATGTGTTTCGTTTTAGCGTGATGAACTGGATTTTTAGTAATGTTAATCGCTGCCTCATTATCAACAAAGATAGGGGTGTTTAGAGATTGCAAACCGTAGTCACGCATCTGTTGCTGGATCCACAAGATCTGAGAGCAGCAGCTGCTAGCAGATACATACTCCGCTTCACATGTGGATAAAGCCACAGAGGTTTGCTTTTTGCATTGCCAGGTGACCAATCGTGATCCAAAAAACTGACACCCTGCTGTTGTTGATTTAGCATTAACTTTGAAGCATCCGAAATCCGAATCGGAATACCCTTCGAGCGTGAAATCGCCTTCT
Organism: Helianthus tuberosus; assembly: GCA_030545235.1. NCBI lineage: Eukaryota > Viridiplantae > Streptophyta > Magnoliopsida > Asterales > Asteraceae > Helianthus > Helianthus tuberosus. The sequence continues at coordinate 46,723 of JARYGA010061148.1, read as the reverse complement.
CTTGGATACCACAACCCCAATGATGGAGTTCCTTTCAGGTAGCATAATATCCTCTTGACTATTACCATGTGCGACGCTCTCGGATTAGATTGAAATCTTGTTGCGAGGCAGGTTGGGTACATGATATCGGGTCTTGAAGCTGTCAAATACATCAGCGATCCGATCATGGAACGATACATCGTTTCATCTACCTTCTCTCCGGTGAGATCAGGGTTTATCCCATGATTCATTGCTAATGGGGTGGAAGCTGGAGTAGAACCTAACATCCCGAATTTCTCCAAGATATCATGAACGTACTTCGTTTGATGTACGAAAATTCCTTTGGGTAGTTGATCAACCTGTAATCCCAAAAAGAATTTCATCTCACCCATCGATGACATTTCGAATTTCTGCTTCATAAATCTTTCGAAATCTTTGTACAGATTCTCATTCGTTGACCCAAATATGATGTCATCTGAACAATCAGAAGATGACCGTCGACCTCTTTGGTGAAGAGAGTGGCATCCACTTTTCCACGAATAAAGCTGTTGGCTAGTAGGTGTTGAGACAATGTCTCATACCAAGCTCTCGGGGCCTGGTGTAAACCATACAACGCTTTATCTAGCAAGTAGACCTTGTCTTTGTGGTTTGGATCGGTAAAGCCCGGTGGCTGACCGACATATACCTCCTCTTTTACCTTCCCATAGAGAAACGCCTATTTCACATCTAGCTGATATACTTTGAAATTTTTCCAAGATGCAAATGCCAGGAAGATTCTGATCGCTTCTAGTCTAGCCACTGGAGCATACACTTCGGTGAAATCTATACCCTCCTGCTGACTGAATCCCTGGACTATGAGTCAAGCTTTGTTACGAACCATAACTCCCCTATCATCTCTCTTACACTTGAACACCCACTTGGTGTTTATCTTCCTCTGACCATCAGGAAAATCCACTAACTTCCACACACCTAACTTCTCGAATTGGCTAAGTTCCTCCTGCATCGCATTAACCCAAGAATCTTCAGTAAGCGCCTCTTTGTAAGTCCTTGGTTCAATCTGCTAGATAAAACAACTCAATGAGAATTCAGTTTGTAAAGGAGCAACTTTTGTATAAAAACATGTAAGCCCTTGATCAAGCTGTCTTCGAGTGCAGACGCCTGTTTGCAATTCTCCAATGATCAATTCCTCTGGATGGTATGAAAGAGTTCGTGGCATCACTTCGCCTGGAACATCTACATCGCCTTCCAGATTACTAACATTCTGATTTGCACCTTGTTCACTGACTGGGTTTGTTTGACTAGAAATCTGAATTTGCTCCCCCTCAGAATCTGAATCACCATGATCAAATACTAGCATATTCTCAGATTCTTGATTATCATTCTGCGCCGTCTGATTATCTTGAGCAACTTCATTTTGTTGGACATCATCATGTTCACCAGCATTGCTTGGACCTGCTTCATCATCGATCAAAGCTTGTCGTGGTCGTCTTGAATACTCAGCTGGGAACCTTTCCTGCGATTCTTCATACTCTCTTATTATATCCAAATCATCAAAGAAATCTTTTTCTTCTTCTTGTTCTTCCATCATGTCAAATGAATCCCACAACTTGTCGTAATTAAAACGCCATGAATCTCCAGGATTCTGCGGCGGCATTGTATAACCTTGACATTCAACATTGGGAGCTTCAATAATCCGCTTCAGACTTGGAAGGAAGACTCGCCATAACGGACTTGCATAACCTATGAATATCCCTTCAATACTCTTCGGACCAAACTTTCCAAAAGGTTACAGAACAGTACAGGGTGACCCAAACGGTTCAAGATACTTCAAATTCGGTTTGCGGTTATTGATCAACTCAAAGCATGTTTTGTTGAAATTATTGACAGTGAGAACTCTGTTAAGCGTATAGCATGCGGCGGAAACTGCTTCTGCCCAAAAATTAATCGGTAGCTTTGAATTAGCAAGCATTGTTCTGGCCGTTTCGATTAGCGTCCTGTTTTTGCGTTCTGCAACTCCATTCTGCTGTGGAGTGTACGGAGCACTAAACTCATGCAATATACCTCTTTCATCATAAAATTCTTCCATCTTGTTGTTCTTGAATTCAGTATCATTATCCCTTCTAATTCTTTTGATATGCCTTTGGTACAAATTTTCAATCTTTCTGAACAACGCCATCAAACTGTCAAACGTTTCATCTTTCGACTTCAAGAATGATACCCACGAAAATCTGGAATAATCATCAGTAACTACAAGACAGTAGAGATCCCCTGTAATACTTTTGACGTTTACTGGACCAAACAGATCCATATGAAGTCTCTCTAACGGTCTGGAAACTGAATTGACTTGCTTTTTAGGGTGTGACTTTTTCTTCTACTTGCCTTTTATGCAACTAATGCACTCCCTTTCCAGATAAAAACCTTTAATTTGAACACCCAGAACTAAATCATTTTGCACCAGATGATTCATTTTTCTTAAATGAATATGGCCCATCTTGCGATGCCACAACTGCGATTCTTTCTCCGTTGCTCTAGACACAAAACAATGAGCCTGACCCGTGGTTGTAGTAGCTACACTCATGTCCAACACGTACAGATCATTGACTCTTGGTGGCCTCATGATAATCCATTCTTCAGGGATAACAAATCCTGGCTTCAAGATCAAACATTCTTTGTCTGTCAAGTGAGTGGTATACATCCTGTCACAAATCTGTGAGATACTCAGCAGATTATTCTCCAGCTCAACAATGTAGTTAACTCTTTCAAACGTAACAATCCCATTGGATAACGTTCCTTCACCAATAATCCTACCACCTTGATTTCCTGCGAATCCCACATAACCACCATTGAAATTTCTAACATCGTACAACAATGCAGTCTTCCCTGTCATATGTCGAGACGCTCCGCTATCCATAATCCATCGTGAAATAGCTCTCGGAAGTTCCTGCACATATCACAAGTTTATTTTAAAAACACATTTCAATAAAGATGCCGATTCATGCTTCACAATTACCAACTAGGAAGCTCCGGCAAGTCCAAAATTTTTAGTGAGATTTTGATGCTACCCAAGCCTCTTTCAACTCGGGTAACAGGACTTTAATGTGAGATTTTGTAGTGTAAAGTGGCGGAAAATTTTTATCATTCATTTTTAAGCTTTCTTCTGATCCAACCTCAACCTTTTTGAATAAGAAAAACTCATCTATCTTAAGTTGACCGGTTGGTTGATTTTTCTTTGAAACATTTTTCTTTTCAACAACATTCTCTCTTGGTTCCAGTTCCTCATAGTAATCCAAAGGTACATTCATCTTTACGGATGTGGTAGAAGATGATTGGTTTTCAGTCTCATAAACCTTTGGTTTTGGAACACTTGCTTTCTTTTCAGCAATTTTTGGCTTCCATGTTCGTTGAGATGAAGCAACCCGTTTGTAGAATTTGTCATTTTTAGTGACCACATTCTTAACAGGTTCAATTTTGACTTTTGATTTCTCAGTTTTCAAAATTTTCTCAACAACCATTGGAGCTTTTCCTTTTGCATCAACCTTCTTCTTTTGATTTTCAACAACTTCAGTCTTAGGCTTGAAGTTGGTGCAATTTCTTGCAATGTGACCAACTTTGTTGCATCTAAAACAAGTACGAGTATCAACTACCCGACTTGTGCCTTCAGACTGAGGTTGTGAAGCCCTCTCCTCAAAGAACTCTTCATTTAATTTCGAAAAAATATTTTTCTCTTCATCAGAAAGTGAACTTGAACTGTTCACAAACACTTTCTTCTCAGCAAATTTCTTGTTTTGAAAATTTCTCTTTTGATAACTCTTACCACCCTGATAACCACCCGACCAATTGTTTCGATTGTTATTATAAAAACGTGGTGGAATAATAGACTTTTTGTAGTAAGCTTTATCTTTCTCAAAATTCATTTGTCTCTTTGTTTGACTCAAACTGTTCACTTCTGACAATTCAACTTCAACCAATTTGAAAACATTTATTAACTTGGTCACATTAACATTCTCAATGGGAAACTCAGAATCCGAAAACAACTTATCAGATCCCAACATCTTGTACATGACAAGAGTAGGTTCATCATTTAAGTTGTCTTTGGACTTTTGTTTTGGAATGTATTTGTCCAAGAAACATTCATCATTTTCAGCTGAATCAGACATCAAAACACTTTCAGCTGTGCTTTTAACAATCTCTGTCTGAACACTATCATCAGATGATGAAGAAGAAAATGTCACATCAATTGAATCAGGAAGTTTCACTTCATTTTCATCTTCAAGATTAACCAACCCAGATTGCTTTTTCGAATAATTGTCTAGAACTGGTGGTGGAACTTGATGAAAACCCACCCAGGTTCCATCATAGTATACATCTTCGCCTGCTTTGTTTTTCCCAATGGGTTTGGGAACAATGTGTTGCAAAACAAAACTTGCAGAGTTGTAACTGTTCAATTTCAAATTGATACGCTCATTCTCAATCTTAGCTTCTTTAAATTGAAACTTCAACTTAGCAATCTCATCCAATTATTTGTTGATTAATTCTTCTTTAATCCTCAAAACACATTGCAATTGGCAATTTTTTTGTATGTTTTACCGTTTCTATCATCATTATCTTTAACTGTGCTTTTAAGCTTCTCAAAATTTTCAGTAATCTGACGATTTTCAAGAACTAACCTCTCATTTTCGTTCTTAACATTTTCTAGATCAATTTTATCATTCTCAATTTTGTTAGTTAATTCTTTCAATCGTTCAGTCGAAGCTTTCACCATTTTATCACGATCAAGTATTTGATCCTCAACACTTCTGACTCTTGCAGTCAGATCACCAACCTTCTTACCGTTGAGATAAGTGACTGTACTACAAACTTTGCATTCCTTGATGCAATTTTTGCAGTCAACATCACCATTGACTTTCTTACCTGACTCAGTCGTTGACGCGTTTGAACTGACCTGGCTTTTAGACTCAGAAACGGATTTAGAATCTACCTCAAGTGCCTTAGCAGCCAGCACCTTATCAGCCATCTTTCCCATATTTTCAGCATTCAACTCCTGTGTCGTGTCAATAATTCCAGTGTCAATCTTCTTTGTTTTCTCTTTCTCTTCTTTTTTCTTCTCTTCTTTCTCTTTCTCTTCTCCGCTTCCCCACCATTTCCTCTGCCAATAATCATCTTCTTCTTTAAACTCTTTGATTATGGTTTCCAAATCAAGAGTGTTATGATCAATCGCAATGTTTCCCAGGGGGTCAAGACAACATTCCCTGTCTGGATCCCACCTATTTGCTCGTTTTGCCTCAGAAAAGATACTAGATATTCTGATCAATCTGTTCGTAGCTAACAGCTTTCTGTGACCATACTTCTGTTCTTCAGTTCTGTTGTCTTTCCAAGGAATAGGTTTAGATTTTGCCATAAATGCGTATCCAACCGCATCCTCCTCAGGTAACAACTCACTCCAGTCGTAACCTTCATCGTCGTGAATTACAGTAAGAGCTCTTGACTTCTCTTTGTTCTCTTCAAGCTGCTTCAATCTTGGCGGCTCTGATTTATTCTGATGATAAATCGCTTTCTTGTAGTAATCTTCTCTGAACGGATTCTCAGATTCATCAGCATACGCATTTCGGGATTCACGCTTAAAGTGACCTTTCTGTTTTCACTTAAAGCACGTCACTTTAGACTTATCAAAGCCTAACTTGGTAGAAGGTCCACCAATAGACTTCCTCCCTGTGATCTCCATAAAATGTTGTGCTCGACGAACTGCACTGGCCATACACCACCTTATATCGATCAGTTCCATCTCCTCAGGATCAATGTGATCATAATCTTCCTTCGTCAGGTTGGTATTGCCTATCTTCCTTGCTACAAGACTTTCCTAAGATTCTAGCACAGATGCTAAGAAAACCATCTGTTGCTTTGCTGACTCCTCGCTAAAGTTTTGAGCGTTCTTTAAATCTACAGCGATGTTGCATTGAAATAGATTCTTTGCATCAGAATGATTTGCAGATGACGAAGATCCACTGTGAAATCCACTGCTTTGACTTTCTTTGTTTGATGTGTTAACATTTTCGGCAGAAAAAGCTGTCTTGGGAGATGTACTCTTTGGCATCATGCTTTTTAGATAATACAAATCCAAGTTCTGCTGATAAGACGAATGATTTACTTTGTGTGTCTTCTTTAATTCCAACTCATGACTCTCTAGTCTCTCAATCAGCAAGTCTACTGTCAACACTTCTGGCGGCTTGATAGTATTCTTTAGCATCAACGCATAATATTGCCAATCCATCTCATCTGGTAATGAATCAAACAATTTGTCGACTAGCTCATCTTGAGTATAGGAAATTCCATGTCTCGCCAGTTCCAGCTTCAGGTGCCCAAACCTCTCAATCATTTTACAAGCTGATTCATTCTTTAAACACCCAAACAAATCAAACTCTTTTCTAAGTAGTTTCTTTTTGTTCTTCACTATATCTGTACTTCCTAAACATTTGGTTTCTAACTTTTTCCAGAGATCTTTAGAACTGCTGTACTCGATCAAAGATATTATATCTTCTCGAACAGACTGAAATAGCAGTGCAACGCATTTTTGCTCAGTGACAAATGCCTGTATTTCTTCAGATGATGTTAAGCTTTCGCCACTTTTGCCTCCATCATTGTAACCATTTTTTAGACCCTTCCAGCTGGGAAAAGCAAAGGCTCTCAACCAATCTTCAAACTTCTTGGCCCACCGATTATATTCTTCGATAGCCATTAACTTCGAGGGTTTGTTATAGGTTCCAAAAGCACTTTCAACCTCCAAGGCATCCGATAACTTTTTCTTTGTGTTTGGCGTGTTCTCATTGGTGTTATTTGAAGAAGGATCGTCTCCAGAATTTCCGGCAAACGCATACATGTCGCTAAACGGGTTCATGAATAGATCATCCATCTTGCACGTACCTGAAAAATCAATCAAACACTTAGAAAAAATTTAAGTTTTGAAAAACAATTGTTTCGAGCGAAATCACTTGAACTAGAATCTCTTCAAGTGGAATCACAAGAATCTTTCAAGCTAGATCAACTTAATCTGATTTCGCTTGAATATACACAAGTATTTCGAGCGGAATCAGACTTTTGAGCGAAATATGAAAGATATCTGATTTCGAGCGGAATCAGATGATAACTTTCAAGTTGAATCTGACTTGTTCTTTCGAGCGGAATCAAAGATTATCTTTCAAGCGGAGTCTAACTTTAAACTTTTGAGCAGAATTATTCTGATTTCGAGCGGAATCAGAGATGTATTTTGAGCGGAATCAACTTTTTAAGCGTAATCTGCGAAGAACCTTTCGAGCGGAATCAGGTTCTTAGGTCATTTTTACCAGTTTTAAGTCGAGTTTCAATCTGATTCTTTGTAGGCTTTGTTAAAACTACGTTTTACAAGACATTTGTAAAAATCAGGCCATTTCAACCGCTGAAACTTGTTTAAATAAAAAAAGTATGAGAAGAAATGAGTAGAAATGAGAAAATCCGGTAGAATCAAGCTGTAATGGTATGAACTCCTTGTCCTGAGCTCTGATACCACTTGTAGGACCGTGTACGTGACCCTAAACGTCAGTAAAAGCAGTTCATCTTCGTTTACAGAGGTGGAATCAAAGTAAACGAAGTCACAACAGCTCGTATCCTTTTAACTTCTTTCTATTACTGATTGTAGGTCTTTACACGTGTTTCTGACTGAATTTTGACAGCAATTCAACACCTACACCAAGACCTAGTTCCGCTCCAACTTTTTTAAATGATAACAGCCATCACCTATTTATAGGCGGTCTGATTCCGCTCCAAACTACATGTTTGTTTTGAGAAAATTACCAAGTTACATCTCGAGCGGAATCACCTAGAACTATTTGGAGCGGAATCACAACTTGACATCTGGAGCGGAATTACAAGATAACCTGATTTCGCTTCAAATGACATAAATGTCATTTGGAGCGGAATTACAATCTAAATTCACTTTTTCATTTCCAAACTCCAATCTAACCTATCTAGACCTAAAACTCGATTAAGACGTAGTCATCAGACATTCAGTGCACCAACAAACTTGATACCCTTGGGCGTTTTGCGCCATGTGGCAGCCCAGTCAGCAATTGGTCATTATTGGGCGTTTTCTAAAATGGGTGTAGTGGGGATGGGGCATTATTGGGCAATATGTTTTGTAGTAAAATAAAATTAAAAAAAACACCTAAAAATCTTTTTGGCCAATCAAATGGAATCTCTAATGTGATTGGCCAATCTTTTCCCCATTGAGCGTTTTTCAAACCACGCCAAGGAGGATTTTTGCAAGATAACGCCCAATAACGCCCAGGTGTAGTGGGGAAGGGGCGTTATTGGGTGTGATTGGGCAATTTAAAAAAAAAAACGCCCCACTACGCATGGTCTTAGGGGAGGAGAACACCTTCCCGTCTTGATGAGACAATAAAGTGAGTAAAGGCATCACTTTTTTTTTGCTATTGAATGTTGATTTAAATTTCAGTTTAGATTCGTTATGCTAATTAGCGGCTACATGTTGCTAAATTGTTAAGCTAAATTGTTTGTTTTATCATACGAAATTGCAGGAACCAATGTCTTGTGGGATTTGGAGTGGAGAAGATTCCCCTCTTCTACTTTTGAGAAAACAGAAGCACAACAATTGTTGAGAGTTTTGGAGCAACAACAATTGCAGTTAGGGGAGGACCAATGGTTCTGGCAATCCAATGCTTGATGTGTTTAAATTCTCATTAAAATAGGTGCGCTTAGACATTCAACAGGTCGCAACAGGGAATAATAATGAAGCTGTATTTAGATGGAATTTCATAGTAATCCCGAAAATAAACTGTTTCCTATGGAGAGCGGTGAGTAACAGGATCCCCTACGAGTGATGCGTTGAGAGAAAGGGGTATTCAGATTGGCGATGTGTCTTGTAAATGTGCAGGTATTGTGTTGAATCCGCCGGACACATCTTGGCCTCATGTCTCTTCGCGAGAATGGTGTTGTGGTAGTTTTTTTTTTCTTTTTTGATTAAATCCGGATCCCAACACACTTGATTCCATACAGCAGATTTTGGAGGTGGCGTGGAGTATAGATGGTTCAAAGTTGAAGAAAAAAGCGGCGCATGTTATTTCCTCAAGACCGTATGGAGGTTATGGATTCATCGGAACGAAAAAGGTCATCAACACAACATCGGTATTCAAGGTAGTGGAGGACATAAAAGAGACAACGTTTTGGTGGGTGACGAAAAGGTCATTAACCGGACCTGCGGTTAACCGACAGGTGATGAAAAGGTCATTAATCGAACCTGCGGTTTACCGACTTTGCACACCCTAACTGGTGGTTTTTGTTGTACGGTGTCCCTCCTTTTAGCTTCTTGCTGGTAGAGGGGTAGTATGTCTTTTTGGTTTATAATAAAGTGCTTTGGTTGTCTGTTCAAAAGAAAAAAATCTAATCCCAATTTTAGACAATTTTTTTGTTTAATGTTGGATTCTTTAGCGTATACATTTGACTCTTGAAGTCGTTGTGCCCTGTTTAGTACTGAATGATGTAGTTCAAAAGTTTTGATGATCTTTGACACTTTGATGCAAATTTTAATATGAAATTTTAGTGAGAAATCTAATATCCACATTTTGAGAGTTGAGGCCGTAAGAATCAACTGCCAATCGATTTTCTCAAGCTACGAATACTTATGTTGGGACACTAGGTCATTCTTTATTTCTTTTAATTAGAACTGACGACTGTGAGTATGTGACCCGATTATTATGATGAGTTGATCGTGTAACATTTTATCTCTGACGAGTAGATACTGACGAATAATTCATATATTTTGGCTCTTTTATAAACAAATAATGTTTTTGTTTAGAATGCAAAGAAAAAACACTTATGGCTCTTTTTTATAAACAAATAATGTTGTTAGAATGCAAAGAATAAACACTTATATCATTACGACATTTAAAATACCCCTCCATCGGACGGGTATTAAACTAGTTCTCTATTAATACATCTTCATCAATTTAAACACCTCCCTCACAGATCAATTTACTTCTGATTCAGATTGTAAGTTTAGTATAAAACCACACCAAAATTAATCATGTATCTTCTAAATATGATTTGGAGTTTAGATTTTGGACTGTGAAGATTGAGTGTGGCCGGTATATTTATTTGTAACCATTTTGGGATTATTTATTCTGTGTCTAGTTAACGCGTAGAAGAATCCCCACAACTTTAATCATGCTGACCAGGGAATTATTGGTTTAGACTTTTTTGGTGTTGTGGGTAACTTTTTATAACGACAAAAAACTTGTGTGGCTTAGTAGCATTCTGAAAATTAAAAACGCAGAGAAGAGATATTTTGGGATTCGTCTCTCTCTAGGTTCACTAAAATTTGTTCATATTCTCATCTTCAACTTTGTGTCAGAGTTTTGACAATGGAGAACGTGCTTCCGTTTGTTGCAATGCTGACTGATGTTAACATGTGTGGATATGGCGGTGTTAACCATAGTCAAAGAAGCCATGAATGATGGTATGAGCAGTTTCGTCTATGTTGTTTACCATAATGCTCTTGGCACATTCATTCTTCTTCCATTTTTCATCATTCACATTATCAGAAAGCTCGATCGTCCTCCGCTCACTTTGCGTATTCTCTTCAGATTATTCCTCCTTGGCCTTCTCGGTTAAGCAATCGAGTCCATTGTCACATGTTAAAAGGTAACAAAATTAAATTAATACAATGCCTATCACTACAAGAAAAAGGGGCACTAGGGGCGACATCTTTAGGGGCGACAAATAAAAAGTCGCCCCTAAAGGACCAATCCGTGTTTTAGCTTCTGGCAACGAGTTCTGGCCGTCGATTAGGTAAATAATCCTATGGCTGATGTTAATTTTCCCCAAGTCGCCCCTAATTGTGAAATAAAACCCTTTGGCGGGCTTGTTTCCCCCATCAGACAACACTTTTCCTTTCCCCTCCAAACAACACTTCCTCCTTTCCCCTCCTCCAAACAACACTTCCCCCTTTCCCCTCCAAACCCTACCTGCCACGCACAACACTTCCCCCTTTCCCCTCCAAACCCGACCTTCCACGCCACCAGTAGTAGCTAACGAACAAATTTGCAAAAGATCCGACGGCAGAGGGTGGCGGTGCAAGCGGCCGGTAGTAGAAGGTAGAGGGTACTGTTCGGTACACATCGAACAAGCCCAATTCCGCCAGAAACGGCATCCGGTGCCGGAACACCTGAAGCTCGAGAGAACAAAGCGCACCCCAATTATCCCCAGACCGGAGGAAGGATCAGACGGCGGCGTTTCTGAGGCACCGGTACGACGTCGTAACAAGAGGAAGATGACAGAAACATCAGATGATGTCTCTGTTTCTGTTTCCGATGTGCCTAGAAAGAGGGCTAAAAGGGTTAATATGGAGAATCGAGAAACCGTCGTAGTTCGACACACAGGTATATGATGGCAAAATTGGAAAAATTATTGAGTTGGACACCGAAGCTCGACACACAGGTATATGATGGCAAAATTGGTCTTTTTTGTTGTTTTTTCTTTAATTTTTTTATATATATAGTTTTACAAGAGTTGATTTGTATATATGATTAATACTATTCAGATTCTTCAAATAAAATAAACAAAAGCTATTATATAACGTTTAATATCATCTATTTACCGATTAGGTTAAAAGTTGGATGTCTTAAGTGTTATAGTGGGCTCGGGTTTAATGACCCATTTGGTTAATGTTGTGCTTGGACATATGTAGTTTGTTTGAACTTATAATCTAAATCTTATTTTGTAGGATTTCCTTGATGGTTTGATTAAAAGCGAAAGTTTTTTAGAACGCCTCTCAAAATTCATGAACTCAAAGAAGGCTTCAAAGAATGGCAATGAAGACAACATGGATGAGGATCAAGAATGATGAAAAAGGGAACTTGATGTTTATTATGTTTTATTTTAGACTTATAACTTAACTAGACTAAGAAACGTGATGTTATTATGGCTTATTTTTGATTTGATATTGGTTTTATGTTTGGGTTAGAATTGTTGGGTATGTCTGGAAAAGATCAGCAGGTTTTGGTATTTGAAAAAATGGAAAAAGCCAGAAATAAAAAAAAATCTAGTTTTTCCAGGAATGGACTTTTAGAGGCAACAAAAGTCGTCCCTAAATGTATAACCATGAGGTCATATGCTGACGTCAGCAATGAACTTTTAGGGGCGACAATTGTCGCCCCTAAAGATTCAACATCATTATCGACAACAATTGTCGTCCCTAAAGGTCAATAGTGACGGGGCATTAGGGTCGACATTTTAGCGGCGACATGTCGCCCCTAATACCTTTAGAGGCGATTTCCTGTATCAATAGGGGCGACAATTGTCGCCCCTAAAGCTCTGATTTCTTGTAGTGTATGGAGTATGAGCCGAAACTAAAAATACAAGATTTTCAAACCAAAAGCAGCCTAGTTAAGTCACTAAGGGTTCAGTCAGGACCGGTAATTTTTGCTGGGTTTATATGTATAACAGTGTAAAACCGTTATTTGATTTGATTTAGCATCTTATAGTTGCATTTTTAAATTAGGGAAAATAGCAAGATTAGCCAAGAATTGGTCAAAGTTTCGAAACTAGCCAACGGAAACATCTCCTTGAGCCTTTACCATATTGTTGAAACGTCTTGACGATGGACCAATCACTGGCTGCCACGTGTCCGACAACGTTGAAACGTCTTAGAAGTCTTTGCTGAGACGTCTCCACATGGCTTGAGACGTTTCCTCATGGCTTCATATGACTTGTGACCTTTCCACATGTGGCTTGAGACGTTTCCTCATGGCTTCATATGGCTTGAGATCTTTCCACGTGTGGCTTGAGACGTTTCCTCATGGCTTCAAATGACTTGAGACCTTTACACATGGCTTGAGACATTTCCACATGGTTTAAGCCCTAAAATGACATTTAACTCTTTATAAAATTAACCTTAAATTACGTTAAATATATATAAAATTAAATAAAATAGTTGGTTGTTAGGATTTTTCATATTTTTTAAAGTTTTTTACTTTTCTTAAGTTTTAAAGTCTTTTAGAGTTCTTATACACACCATGTTGTAATACATATGAGAATTTCAAAAGAATAATTTTTCATAATCTTAAAAATTTTAGTAATTAAAACTTTTATAACATAATATGATTACTTAAAACATATTTTCAATTTTTAAACTAATCTTCCTCACGATTTTTAAACTCTTATATCTATTTCCTACGTTTACGTTTCTTTTTTTCTTAAAAATTACACCATAAAAAGCCACATTTATGATTATGAATGTCTCAAGCCACATGTGGAAATGTCTCAAGCCATATGAAGCCATGTGGAGACGTCTCAGCTAAGACTTCTGATACGTTTCAGCGTTGTCGGACACGTGGTAGCCTGTGATTGGTCCATCGTCAAGACGTTTTCTGGTATAATTATGAATCTATGATTACGATAATGATAGTGTTTACACTTTATGTTGGGTTACTATTTTCCAAGTATTGTATATACTTGATTCACAAGTGTATATCAACTAATTGCCTTTAACTTCCTAATAAAATAATTATAGTTACAAAAATCTTGAATAAGTAGTCGTAAAGCCAAAGTCTTCCACTCTGTCTCAACTAATGTCCTTTTTCGGACCCAGCAGAAACTAAAAAAAAGTCGTTAATTTCGAAAACCTAACTAATTACCATCGGTTTAGCAAGGTGCAACAAACACTATAGGTGACAGTTCGGATGATCAATTGTGTAATCGGTCAAAACTCATAATGACTCTAGGCCGAATGGGTGGGTTAACATTATTTGTACGTGTGTGTTTATAATTTTGAATTTATTTATATTATGAACAGAAAAATGAAGCTTGTTGCTTTCATTTACTTCTAATGATTTTACATATTTGGATATATGTAGGGTCTGTCTCGCTCAGGTACTTTGGAATGTTGGTGTTGACCACGCCTCTCCAACCATGGCAAGTGTCATCTCGAACTTATGTCCTGGAGTTACATACTTGATTGCAGTATTTTTCAGGTACAAGCATTATTTACTTTATTTAAAAATAAGAAAGCCAAATGCAAAATGTAGTTTGTGTTTTAGGTTGGAGAAATCAGACACAACAATTTCAAGTGTAGCAAAATTATTGGGTACCATGATATCAATATTGGGAGCAATGGTGTTCACACTCTATCAAGGCCCAAGAATGTTGCATATAAATTCACCCAACCAGCTCTTTTTGTCACAACCATCAGAATGGATATATGGGAGTTTAATTATCCTTATGAGTCTCATCTTCGGTTGCATATGGGTTGTATTACAGGTAATTGTATGCCAACACTTGTTTAATAACTTTCATGTTAATATAAAAGAAGTAAAAGTTATATACAATGTGACACTTATGGTGATATACATGTAATTACTATTTCTTGATCTACACTTCTAGACAGGAACAACTATAGAGTATCCAGATCAACAAACCATTGTCTTTATCTTTAATCTCTTCGGGACAATTCAATGCATCGCTCTTTCTCCTTTAGTAGAACAAAATCGAAGTTCTTGGGTGCTTCGACCCGAAACTGGGGTGACTACTGTTGTTTTGGGGGTAAGTTGAGTAGCCTACACCAATTTTTCAAGTTAGGTAACACATCTGCTTTGTTTTCGGTAGATTAACTTGTTCTATTTGAAGGCAGTTTATTCCACTGCGGTCCGATGTAGTGTTTTCACTTGGTGCCTGCGGAAGAAAGGCCCAATTTTCGTGGAAATGTTCTCACCCCTCAAAATCGTTATTGCAATGATCATGGGTGTCACATTTCTTGGTGATTCACTTCACTTAGGAAGGTAAATGGTTAACGCATTTGCCCGTTTGATTTTGTTGCTTTATACTTGAAAAGAAACCTGTTCAACATGGCTTTTTCTTGAATCTTTAAATTCGTATTTGCAGTGTCGTTGGAACCACGATAATTTCTTTTGGGTTCTACACAGTTATATGGGGGCTAACCAAAGAGAAGAACAAGCTACTGGTAGTCACGGATGAAGATTTAGATGTTTCAGGATCAGGATCATCTGTTGACGAAACTCTCCCTCTTCTTTCATCCAGATATCAAAAAGAAGGTTATAGTTTAGTAAGCATACATTAATGTGCAAGTATACTAATGGTTAAGTTATCATAGGGAATGAGATCTTTGAATCAATAATCTAGTTAGACTATACGGTGTGGAGGGACTTGAAAATGGGCGTTATGCGACATGTGGATGACACGTAAGCATGCGTCAAAAATGGGATGTGGTACAAAATCGGGATGTGTGGGACGGAGCATGGAAGAGTGGCGTTATTCGATACATGGCACATACTTTTTGTTATTATTTTATATTTAAAATTTATAAAAATCTATTAAATTTAAATAAAAAAACATTAATATAAATTGCATAAACAACACAAATTTAAAAAAATTACATAAAAATAAAATAAAATTACATAAACTTAAAATAAAATTACATAAACATTAATCATGGTCTTCGTCAGGGTCATTTCGCGGAACTCTCCAGATGTGTTTAACAAAATCCGCTCGAAGGTTGTGATGTTTTGTATTATGTTTAATATCTTGTAAGTTCTTTTCTTTCTCTTGATCACTTAATTCTATGATGTTTGGTTAACTCGCCTCCTCATAATACTCACAAATTGCGCATCCCTCATCCTCCAAAATCACGTTATGTAAAAGAACGCATGCGTACATTACATTTCGAATTCTAGATTTTTCCCTAATTCTACACAACGCCTTCAAAATGTGTCATCTTTTCTGCAAAACACCAAACGCTCGTTCGATGTCTTTTCATTCCACCATTTCAGCACCATTAATGTTATGTCCCTTTCGTCTAACATTGTTCCCTATGTAAACGATTTTACAAACACGACATAATCCAGAAATACCATCCATTAAATAATAACCGTATTTATACTCCGCACCGTTAACATAAAAAGAAGCTTTCGGTCCAAAACCGTATACATAGTTGTTGAAAATGGGCGACTAATTAAGAATAATTAAATCGTTATTTGCAGCAGCACACCAAAGAATGCATGCCAAATCCAAAGATCTTGAAATGCAACCGCTTCAAGCATCATAACTGGTTTTTTATGCTATCCACTGGTGTATTGCCTGCGCCACGCATTTCTCATTCCCATTTCATACAGTTTAAACTACCGATCTTCCAAGGGAAACCATGTCGCTCTTCATGAGCCTCCAAATGTTATATGTCACTAAATGTAGGTTTTCTCAAATACCCTTTTAAATATAGTTCAACAACATACTCACAAAAATAATGGAAGTTTTCCCTCGCGATATGGTCTGACATATTTATATATTCATCCATAATGTCGGAATTCGTCCCGTAAGCCAATTGTCTAAGTGTGGCCGCGACTTTTTGCAAGGTGCTAAATCCTAGACAACCATGCGCATCTTTTCTTTTTTGAAAAAAATTCATATTTATTGACAAATAGTTTGATATTCTAAGAAATAATTTACGGCTCATATGAAATCGACGCCTAAAAGTACTATCATTATAAGTCGGGTTAGGTGAAAAATAATCACTTGCCAATAAATCATGTGCGGTGATTCGGCCGTGTACTTTATATTTCCTCCTTTTGGGTTCCGAGGAGCACCCTTCGTCTTCCATTATAGTTTCAACCACTTTTTAGACCGCTTTAATTATGAGTGCCGGTCCCTCGTCATCGGACGCGAATAAAAGAAAGTTCTCAAGCTCATATGAGAAGAAGATGAACACGAAGAACTTGTGCCTTCCATTTTATAAAAATTATGCCAAAAAATGGGAGTAAATATGTAATTGGAAAGAGATAATTGGATTGATTTGGTGTATGTTTTTTTTTTTAAACGGGATGAAAGTTGTGATTATATATAGGGTTTTTTTGGTTTTTAGAAAAATAGCCAAACTAGTCGTTTAACAGCTAGTTTGAACCCAACAACACAGAGTTGCCACGTCGTCTCCCGTTTTCCCTCAACACCGATGGAAATTCGACAGCCCCATGCACAAAGCCGTCAACAACGCTAGCGGCGGGGTGGTTCGGGCGGCGTTGTAACGCTTCGCATTTCTGTACTTTCTTTATTTAGAAAGTTGTACTCGTATTTCTATTTTTGGAAATTTGTAATCGTATCGTATTCGTAATTCATTTCTAATCTGTAATCCGAAGCTTTGATCATAATGGAATTCTATTTTTATACTTATACGTGTTACATACTTGTGTTATACGCTACAATCTTGAATACACGCTCATACACGAAAACCGATACTTGAAATACTTGAATTGTCAATTATACTTGCATCATACTAGTACGATACTTAAATACGCTTCGAATACCTAAAAACATGCTTAATTATGAGTTTCTAGCATAAAATAATGGAATCATCAAACTCTAGGGGTCAAACTGCTAATTCTAGAAAGTCTGATAAATTCTGCAGGTGGTGCACGGCCATGCAACTGATCTGCACGGCGATGCACATTGTGATCCGCATGACCGCGCACCAGATGTGCACCACCCTGGGTTCCTTGATCCGCACGACCGTGCACTTGATCCGCACGGCCGTGCAAAAGCACCAGGTCTGGCATAATCTTTTAAAACTCACGAATTTTAACTCCATTTCGCTCCTTTCAACCACCAACCACCTCATTTAACACCCAAACCCTAATCCCAACTATAAATACAACCCCTTACCACCTCCTAAACACTTTCCACACTCCAAACACTTTCTCTAACACTCTCAAATATCCACATTTCTCAGTTTTGAGCAGAATACTCTCAAGCACAAAAGTGAGCTTTCAACTCACTTCTCTTAATTTTTCTTCACTTTTTCTTGATATTCCTTCTTTGGAACACCTCTAGGGATGTTACATAAGGTTTACCATGATAAACCAAGCTTGGTACATCACCTTAATAGGGTCCAAAGTGGAGCTTATTTTCTATTTTGATACAACGTTCACAACATGTTCTTGTTCATGTTGATCTTATGGAGAACTTGTACCAACCTTGTTCCCAATCAAACTCATGATTGTGGGGCTTGTGTATCATTGTTTTCCATAAGCTTAAAGGTTAAAAAACCTCCAATGCCTATTGCCCAAAGAGTTCCAAGTAACTTTAAAAGTGTTGAAACCATCCAAGGTTCACCATCTTCAATATGGATGAACTTATGTTTTGGTAGAAGTGTGAACCATGGAAGCCTTGGCTCTCCAAACTTATTCCACTAGCTCACTTGGTTATTTGTTTATGTTCATCTAAGTAGCTTCCAAGACCCAAAGTAAGTTAACCCTGCCTCGCCTCCAACATTTTCCATGATGGGTATGACACGCCTGTGTTGTTCTTATTTGGCTACTTAGCATCTTAGTAGGTTATATATTCTTATTCTTATTATAATTTGTTGGTGCATACATCTGTTTTCTTCGTCTTATATCGAGTCTTGGATTCATTGCGGTTCGGAAAAAGGATGATGTCATCATTATTGATGATGACATCATACTAATGACATCATCTATTACATCATGAAATATCTACTCATATGAAACAGAATTGAATGTTCGCTTGAAAGTGTATGTGTAGGTTCAAGCGAACTAGGAAGTACTATATATATGGGTCATGTCTATTCATTTGAAAGAGAGATTTTGAGGAATTGATACCGAGGTGCTGCCGGTATTTCTTGTGATTGTAATCTCTGTTAAATCAATATACAAGAAGATTAAAGTAATATTCTAGTTGTTTCAAGCCTATACGTCTGTTTCCGCCTTTCGTATAGTATAAGAACTCTTCTGAACGACTCGTTTGGGTCTCAAAACGATCCTACAAGTGGTATCAGAGCTAGAATATCACTTTAATCTTTTTGTATATTGATTTAACAGAGATTACAGTCACAAGAAGTACCGGCAGCACTTCGGTACAGGTACCTAGTCTCTCATCAAATGAAAAGACATGACATCTATATATAGTGTTAGTTATCTCGCTTGAATGACACACTTACAAGTTCAAGCGGTTTACAAGTTCAAGCGAACCTAACAAATATAAAACTCCTATTTTGAAATCCATTTTGTCTTCTACTGATGTAACATTCTGTTTCGTGTATCCATTTCATGTAATGATGTAAAATTGTGATGTCATCTTTATGATGTCATCATCAAGAATGATGACATCATCATTGTTCAGATCCGTAACGAAACCGAGACTTGATATAAGACGAAGACGACAGATGTATGCACCAACAGACTCCCCCTCAGATGTTGACGAGTCTTAAGTGTCAAGTCTTCACAATCTTCAGTCTTTATCAGTCTTTGGGTTCTTTCCAGAAACTCTATCTGACTCTTGCCTCCCTCTAACATCCTTCTCTCTAGCAGACTCCCCCTCAACTTGTACTGGAATCGTAGTCTAGCTTTCACAGGATCAGAATCATGATCTGGCTCTCTGTCTGCTCAGGGTCAGAAACCAGGCTATCCTGCACATCCTTAACCCAGAAATAAATTTCACAAATTTTTACATTTGACAAATTTATATTTTTAGATTCCCTCTCAAATTTATCCAGAATGATTTATCATTGATAAAAACCTCAGATGACCACTTGTATACACATATTCAAAAACTTTTCTCATTTAAACACATTCTCCCAAACCAATTGTCATCATGTTTAGCACTTGGAATTTTGAAAATCAGCTCTCCAATACCAGTTGTTGAAAATCTTTTTTAATTTTCAAAAATTTATGCTAAAACACACTAAAATCTTTTTGGATTTTTGATAACAAAGGAATGCAATAAAGAAAGACAATATTTTTGTGAGCTTGTGTAAGAGGATCATATCAGATTATGAGACAAATCACCAACAACGTTAAGCTTTATACATTTTAAGTTCTAAACGATTCACTTAGATTGTCAGTATACTAATCCACTTAAATTTTCACACAAAGTTCAACTGTTTCGAGATACGGATTAATGTCTTAAGCACTTAGACTTAATCACGTGTCCCACCTCAGAATATACTCCCGTATCCAGATCCCAATATTCAGTCTTACAGGTGAGTATACCACAGATGATATCTGTAAGGGGTTAATTGCGAAGAACCGTGAGAGCTCAGGTCAGAACTTCCGTTCAGCAGAGAGATGACGGCTTCGACTTTTGGTGTGTCCCCTTTAGAGGATCTTTTTTACAACAGCATTGATTAGCAATTTTATTGTCTTATCATTTTATGCTGAGGGTGGCGCTATATTTCAAGCAAGAGGAAAGTATTCTCCGCGGACTAGGCCATTGCTTCCGCATTATCAGAAGTCCCGGGATAATACCCCAGATATCACTGAGCATAAAGACCTAGTATCTCAGAAAGAGGGACCTTTCAAACAAGATTTCGGGGGTTACCCATATAACATCTCTCAGATATATGGGTAACCACCGAAATCTTGTTTGAAAGGTCCCTCTTTCTGAGATACTAGTTCTTTATGCTCAGTGATATCTGGGGTATTATCCCGGGACTTCTGATTTTGCGGAAGCAATGGCCTAGTCCCCGAAGAATACTTTCTGTTTTCTTGAAATATAGCGCCGCCCTCAGCATAAAATGATAAGACAATAAAATTGCTAATTAATGCTATTGTAAAAAAGATCCTCTAAAGGGGACACACCAAAAGTCGAAGCCGTCATCTCTCTGCTGAACGGAAGTTCTGACCTTAGCTCTCACGATTCTTCGCAATTAACCCCTTACAGATATCATCTGTGGTATACTCACCTGTAAGACTTAATATTGGGATCTGGATACGGGAGTATAGTCTGAGGTGGGACACGCGATTAAGTCTAAGTGCTTAAGACATTAATCCGTATCTCGAAACAGTTGAACTTTGTGTGAAAATTTAAGTGGATCAGTATACTGACAATCTAAGTGAATCGTTTAGAACTTAAAATGTATAAAGCTTAACGGTGTTGGTGATTTGTCTCAGAAACTGATATTATCCTCTTACGCAAACTCACAAAAATAGTGTCTGTAAATATTTCTTTACTGCATTTCATTTAAATCAAAAATCCAAAAAGATTTTCAGTGTGTTTTAGCATAATTTTTTGAAAATTCAAAATGATTTTCAACAACTGGTATTGGAGAGCTGATTTTCAAAATTCCAAGTGCTAAACATGATGACAATTGGTTTGGGAGAATGTGTTTAAATGAGAAAAGTTTTTGAATATGTGTATACAAGTGGTCATCTGAGGTTTTTATCAACGATAAATCATTCTGGATAAATTTGAGAGGGAATCTAAAATTATAAATTTGTCAAATGTAAATATTTGTGAAATTTATTTCTGGGTTAAGGATGTGCAGGATAGCCTGGTTTCTGATCCTGAGCAGACAGAGAGCCAGATCATGATTCTGATCCTGTGAAAGCCAGACTACGATCCCAGTACAAGTTGAGGGGGAGTCTGCTAGAGAGAAGGATGTTAGAGGGAGACAAGTGTCAGATAGAGTTTCTGGAAAGATCCCAAAGACTGATAAAGACTGAAGATTGTGAAGACTCGACACGTAAGACTCGTCAACATCTGAGGGGGAGTCTGTTAGTGCATACATCTGTCGTCTTCGTCTTATATCGAGTCTTGGATTCGTTGTAGTTCGGAAAAAGGATGATGTCATCATTATTGATGATGACATCATACTAATGACATCATCTATTACATCATGAAATTTCTACTCATATGAAACAGAATTGAATGTTCGCTTGAAAGAGAATTTATGTTTGTTTCGCTTGAAAGAATAGTAGGTGAGTTCGCTTGAAAGTGTATGTGTAGGTTCAAGCGAACTAGGAAGTACTATATATATGGGTCATGTCTATTCATTTGAAAGAGAGATTTTGAGGAATTGATACCGAGGTGTTGCCGGTATTTCTTGTGACTGTAATCTCTGGTAAATCAATATAGAAGAAGATTAAAGTGATATTCTAGCTGTTTCAAGCCTATACGTCTGTTTCCGCCTTTCGTATAGTATAAGAACTCTTCTGAACGACTCGTTTGGGTCTCAAAACGATGCTACATCATTCATGACCAACCGAGCTTATCAACTATGTTAATAAACTTTGTGCTTTGGTGAATTCATACAATGAGGTTTAATGGATGTTAATCATCTTACCTCCATGCTTGACTTACCTGACTTCTTTGATTATATATGATGGACTTGATGTAGAACTTGTAATATATAAAATATAATACCAAACTCATGATACTAACCGGATTATGGTTAGAGGTTATGAACTTGGGTTACTTTATCTTTGTACTAAATTCCTCGTTTATGATTCTAATGGGCAAGTTAGGACCCATGATATCACCTAAAAACTTCATGTCAAAACGAGTGTTTAAGACGAGATACATTTTCATATAAATATACTTTTCATTCTCAATTTCGAATCCGAACTCCCCACAATATCCAGATACTCACACACATTCGTTTCCCCATTGTAGGGTAACTTCGGTGTTCCAACTCTTAACAAATCGTCAACTCTCGGTTTAATCGGAAAGCTAGCAAAACCGTAAGTATACATGACCCAATTTTTCGTTTATACACTTTTGGGTGCAATATATATATATATATATATATATATATATATATATATATATCATATCATATAAAAACTCACACAAACACTTATACGTAAACACATTGTTCATACAATCGAATCCAATATGCATGCTTTATACGTTTATACTTAGAAATACATGCATGCTAGAAACTTTACTTGAACAATACTTTGTCATTAACTTCGTACAAGTCTCCCTTAACATGTATAGTGTTATAGGAGTAAAGCACCGCCCGTATTCTTGAGGTCATGTTAAGTTAAACAAAACGGTCTTGTCGTTGCTACAACAAGATTACACTAGCGGGAATCTTTAGGTTTACAAGTATGTGATACATGCTAGATTATGTTATGCTATACATACGCTAGTACACCAAAACATGTATGCTCGCCAATACTTTATTTTTTGACATGTTACTTTAATATATATTGTAGGATTAGGATTACGACGCGTTGAAAAGAATCTAGTAGGAAGGACTAGAAATGCACCAAACTTTAATTTGTGTTTATTAGAGTAGCCATACGTTACTTGTTGTACTTTTGTTTTCAAATCATGTACTTGAACCGTTAGCAATGAAACGAAAATTTACTTTATAATACTTGTCACATTTAGACGCGTTATGAAGTCTCTTGCTATCTTGTTTTCGTCTCACTCTGATGTTTCCGCCATCAGTTAGGGTGTGACAGATTGGTATCAGAGTCGTAACTATAGGGACTTAGGAAAAGTTGTCATGCTTTTGACATAGTCTATAGTTAAGTACCTTATTTGACCATTGTTGATTAATATGCTAAATTTCTTAAAAGTCTTCTTACGTGCTCGTTTCTACTTTTTAATTCAAAACGCATGCCTTTCCTAAGGAAAAGTTACACGACCATGTGAAGGCGCAAAACACTCGTATTATACAAACGAGACGATTTTACCAAAATAGGCGTGAAACCCTCACTTTGGTGAAGAACTCTCAATCTGTGCCCTCGATTTACACGAAATTACACATCAAGCTAGGAGTGACATCCTTACCTTGATGGAAATTTCACTAAGCTCATTCTAGTGGACCCTTACCAACAAACACAACCCGATCTCCCTTTCTTAAAACGGGTCATGTTAATCGACCAAAACCTGTTTTTTCTATATCGTGTTCAAGTCGTATCAAATATTGTTGCCCGTGAATTTTATTTACAATTAAACCCGTAGAGATGCTACTAAACGATTTAACAATATTGTATTTTATGGGCAAGTTCGTGTTCTGCTTTTCGAACACATTAGCGTCTCATGTACCACATAGACATATAGAAACTATGTGTGGTCATTTATATGTATAAATGGACATAATATTATTGTTTTGGACTTGCTAATGTATCTATCTTCCTTCAAAACAAACAAAACAAAATGTCACGTTTTATTTTAAACTAGTTTGGAATTTTGTCAATACTACCATGCATGTGATTATTTTAATTTTGTCAATACTACCTGTCATTATTGCAATGCAAGAATCAAAATGAGAAATGTGACTTTAAATATATATTTGTTAAAACACACATATAAGCACATCCAGTGAATAATGGAATACACTCCATAGTTCTTACTCATTTGATATCATTGAGCTTGTTGCTTGATTATTAAAAGAAACCGATTGACTATTGCTTGTACTTGAATCTTTGTGTTCATATGTGCAGTGTCATTGGAGCTATGATAGCTTTTGTTGGGTTTTACATGGTGATATGGGGACAGGACAAAGAGAAATACAAGATACCGGTGGTCATGGATAAAGACTTGGATGGTTTAGATGGACTTAGATCGTCTAACCAAATTGCCCCTTCCTTTCATCCCGATAATATATATATATATACTAGTACGGTGCCCGCGCGATGCGGCGGGGCGACACTTTGGATTGCGGCACTCGTTTCTGTTAGTTTTCTTATTCGTATAATATTTGTGATAACATTATTGTGGTGGATATATGTCATTAGTGTTACACATATGTAAAGTTTTTTTTTTTTTTATAAAAATTAATAATCAAAAGACAAAAATAAATCAAGTTGTTATAACTGTAAAGTGTGTTTATTTTATTGGTTAAATTATAAACTATAATTTGATTTTTTAAAGTTCATAACTTTTTTAAATATCCACATAGTACTAATCTAATAAACTTTAAGTTCAAAATTTTCGTTTTTATAAAAATAAAAAATAGTATTTGACTCGTAAATACGCTTTTGCGCTTTAACTTAAATTGTTAATTTTCCGTTTTTTACAGATATAAAAAAATAGGATGTTAAGAGTTTATATCTTTATTAACTTTATATCATATTAAGTTCTAGTTTTTAGTTCCTAACTAATCTTATCTATATGAGTCTACTTTAACTTATAACCCCTAAAAATATGCAACACAATCTACTATGTATCTAGTCAAGTTGGTAAAGAATTCTTTTGAAACTGACTAATATTATCTATAACAATATAGTTGAACTTATAGTTCCTAAAAATTTGCAACACAATTTAGTATTTATTTAATAAAGATTGTAAATTTCTGGAGTATTTTATTTATATTACTTGTTACAAAAAATGTTATAAAAGAATTATTTTTTTACAAAAACAAATTGTTTTGTTTCTAAATAAAGTAAAAACTGTTTTACACATGTAAAGTTTCATTTCTTATAAAAATGATAATCAAATGACAAAAAACTGGTTTACACATTTAACTTTAATTGTTAAATTTCGTTTATATATATATAAAATTTATATTTTTTATAAAATTTTAAAAACAGTTTTTGTAAAAAATAGGATGTTAAGAGTTTATATCTTTGTTAACTTTATATCATAGTAAGTTCAGTTTTTTTGTTTAGCTTTAAAGTTTATTACTTTATTATTTTTTAATTTAGAAATACAAATTATTAGATTAATATCCAAGAATAACTGAAAATTTTATAATTTATAATTTCAGCTTGACTATAACTAACTGCAATATCTATTTATTGCAACTTTAGGATATTAACTTATATAAGTTTAGCTGACTTGTAAATTTAGGATACTAACTTTATTTTGAACTTTATTAATATGGTCAATAACTGCATTATATTAACACCAAAAATAAAGTTCAAATATAAAATAAACTTTTTTCATACGTCTAGATCAAACATAACAGCTGAAAATGAAAAAAAATAAAAACACTTAATAGATTTCATATTAGACTGCATGAAATCTGTTTCGATTCTAAATTGACACTCGAGGTATTTTTAGTCGGCAATATCTTCCAATTCATTTTCTTTGTCATTGTCCTTAGAATCGTCTAAATTAATAACCTCACTCTATTTCCATTCAGAGAGTCTCTTGGATCTCATCCCTTGAGTCTCAAACTTTCGATCCTTAAAAAGGACAAAAATTGAATACAAAAGTAAAAAAAAAAATTATAAACCTTAAAATTACATCTTCACTAAATTTAGGTTGAAGATTAGACTTGTATGAACTAAACGTTGCACCATAAAAAATAATATCAACACTTTTATCACCATTATCCTGCAATAAAACACACATGTAATAACATAACGAACATCTTAGTATGACAGATATACGCAAAAATAATACTTAAAACCCAGCAAAATCAATACATTAGAAGCTTTTTCCACAAATGGGTTGATTAAATTGGCATGTTCATCATGCAACTGAATCTGAAAAATCAAATAATTTAACATTCACATAAAAGTAAATAAAAGAAAATAATTATTCACTGTTACGATATAACAGAACTGACCTTAAAATTTTCAATCTCGCATGCTTGGTTTTTCGTAACAATTGAATTCAGAACTGGATCCATTTTTTAACTTTGTTTAGAAATTGATATAGGGGTATCATGCTATGTATTTATAGTAGTAACTATAGAAGTGCATTAGGGTTTATTTAAGTTTTGCCACCTCTTTATTTAGGAAGTTTGTTGTAGTTAGTTTTAAGTTTTTATAAGATATATCTAAGTACAGATATTATGCAGTTTTAATAAAATAAAATGTGACACATAATATCTTCATTTTATGTTACGGTACTTTTAATTCTTTTTGTTTTTGTTTGCATAGATGGACACATCTTTGTAGATTATGCGCATTAGATCACAAGTATTAATTACTTGTACATTAAAGCATTATCGACTTGTACCTTTTAATCCGTGCGTCGATATTGAACAAAACAACTATCGAAACGTCGACAAAAATGTGTAGGTCGTCATGCTATCTTTGGATTTTTTAAACAGTATAGTTTATAAGATATATCAAGAATACGTAAAAAAATTTAAGTTTGTTTTGGATGGGTAAATTGTAACTAATTATCTATAATTTTGTTAAAACCCTAGGGATTTAAGTGTAATAAGTTTAGGGGCTAAAAAATAAATAGTATTTAAAAGACTAAAATACCCTCATTTTAGGGGTCTTTCTATAAATAAAGTGTGAAGGGAAAGTTCTTATTTTTTAGGTATCTTAAAATACCCCTCTCTCATGTATTATAATATAGTATATATATATATATATATATAATAAACCCATTAAGTCTAACTGTTTTTCAAATCATTCTCCACCGTTAGATCTTGCTGAGATGAAACTTAAACTTACAAAAATAACTTCCACGATAGCAGTTCAAGGCAGTTCTATACGGTTTCTTCAACAGTTGGTTACCTCCATCTTTTTTTGCCCATTATCTCCACAATCCTCCTACAAACATGGATAGTGCCCTCAATTCAGTTGAATGATATTCTTATAAATTGCAGTTCCACTATCCCTGATGAAGTTCCTTTCGCCTCCTGAATGAATTTGAAGCGTCTCTCAATGCCGATGGTTGTCTATGGTTTTGAGGTCGTTATCTGATTTCAAATCTTCTTCACATTCATTTTTCTCGATTCCATCAGCCACTGATTGTGTCCTTTGTTTCCGTTTGAGTCTAGCTCCAACGTTGTAGTGCCATCGTCTGCCACCGAACCAGGTAAGGACGAACTTCGAGATAACTCCCATTTTCAATTTCTGTTATGCAGAGTCACTTCTACCAATCGCCACTCGCGTTCGAAACCACCACTGCAACTAATCCGCCACAGCTGTTGTGCTACACCGCCGCCGCTGCAACCCTAGAACCCCACCAGCATGTTTTCTCTACACGGGTATTAAATAACGAGGATATTATGTGACATATGATCCTGTGCAATCTTGAATCTGAAGTGGATCGTGGGTTTAGTTTATATAATGCAGACTCCTACATCCAAATTCCCGTTTCCTACCTTCATTGTTCTTCAACTCATGCTACCTGTCTACATTGAACAACCACCATCGGCGTCTTCATGAAGCATTTCTATAATCTCTTCATAGACCCTTCTTCCAAAGGCATGTTAATCTTTTCGAATTATGTTAGTTTTTTTATTGTGTTAATTATTGGATTTGAATTTCGAATTTTAAAAAAGAGTTAACTGCCATTTTCGTCCCTGTGGTTTGGTCACTTTGGCCATTTCAGTCCATTTTTCAAAAATGCGCCATTTTCCTCCCCGACGTTCTGGAAAGGTGCCATTTCAGTCCAAAAATCGTAACCTAGTTAAGCCAGTTAGTAAATAAGGACTGATTGTGTAAATTTGTAACATAAAGGACTGATTGTGTAAATTTGTAACACCACCACCACTAGCCCTGCCACCACCACCACTCCGCTGCCACCACCACCACCACCACCACCGCCACCACCGCCACCACCGCCACCACAGCCACCACCGCCACCACAGCCACTGCCACCACCACCACCATCGCCACCACAGCCACACCGCCACCACAGCCACTGCCACCACCGCGACTACGGGATCTTGTGCGATTATAGTCTAAAATGATTTTTAACGTCAATCAACATTCATCATAAAACAACCGATCCCATAGCACAACCCCAAGTCAACAATCTTGTTTTAGCATAAAACAACCGATCTTGTGCGATTATAAAGCAAGAAACAGAACTTTATAAACCACTGCCACCACCACCTGTGCGATCAAGAGTTCATCATCATCGTCAATCATCACGTTGATCATCATCAACAGTTCTTCGAACCACCATTCCATACATAACCCGACCTGCTACCACGTCTTACCACCGGAGATACACCAATCCATCCATCATTGTTCATTAACAGTCACCGTTCATCATGGTCATCATCTCCGTCAACGATCACAACGATCACCAAGCACATCACCACCGCTGTGTTCGGAGTTCTCGATTTACGGATGAAGATGATTACCGGAGACAAGAAGTGTAACCATGGATGAAGATGACTGAAAGAATTGAAATGGTGAAGATGGAGGTTTCAAAACGGAAGATGGAGGTGAACAGAGATGATGGTAAGATGACGGAGAAGTGAAGTTGCAAGTTTCGATGACGGAAAATAGGGCCTACTGTGGTTTAAAAATAGGGCCAGGAAAGTGAGTTTGGATGAGTCAAAGTGGAACAGTTTTGTTTCTGATTAGTTTGTTGTTGTGTTTGTTGTTTTGTGGGAAGTAGAGAATAAGTGATTTGGAGGAAACATGAATACTACTCTTTAATTAAGCATATATAGTCTTCCATAATCCATTTGATTTCAACTCACTAGCCATTAGTTTCTTTGGTACATACAGTCACTTTTCATTTAATTTTTCACTCATGGCCATTGAAGAATCATGTTCAGGGGATTTGAGAACAACATCTGTGTCACCACCTGCTCACTACATTCTCAACATTCAACAGTTTTCTTTGTTAACAAAACAACACGTAGAACGATATGAATCAAACGAATTTGAAGCCGCAGGCTACAAATGGTACGTTGTTTTTTTTTTTTTCTCGCCTATCTTCCTAAATAAGTTGCGTAGTGATGAGATTTGTAACTTGTAGGAAGATTCAAAACCGGTCACCGGAACCTGCAACTTCACCGGAACCTGCAACTTCATCCGAATTCAGGCAAATCGACCACTTCCATCGTCTGCATCCTCCATTTCGTTTTGCACGTAAACGTTCCAGAAAATGTGGTGGCGGTGGTGGTGGTGGCGGCGGTGGTGGTGGCTGTGGTGGCGGTGGTGGTGGCAGCGGAGTGGTGGTGGTGGCAGGGCTAGTGGTGGTGGTGTTACAAATTTACACAATCAGTCCTTTATGTTACACATTTACACAATCAGTCCTTATTTACTAACTGACTTAACTGGGTTATGATTTTTGGACTGAAATGGCACCTTTCCAGAACGTCGGGGAGGAAAATGACGCATTTTTTAAAAATGGACTGAAATGGCCAAAGTGACCAAACCACAGGGACGAAAATGACAGTTAACTCTTTAAAAAAAGTATTTAGTTTTACCTTAAAAGGAGCGAATTGTTGTAATTTGGGTGGGATGAGTTGACTTTTGTGTGTTGATTGAATTGGTGTTAATGTAAATGGAAAGAACAGTGAAAGGTACATGTTTCATCACAATCACCATTTTTTATATTTGATTTTTATTTTGTCTGGTATACTTAGTTTAACATTTGTTTTTGGTGCTTGCTTAATCGTATATATTTTGATTTTATGAAATTGGTTACTAGATAGGATGTTTTAGTGTCTATTGTTGCGAAATGTCAATTTTAGGGTGTTGAAATTGCATAAATTTTATTGCCTTCAAGTAATACTTTGGGTGACGTCTCCACATCCTGCATCCCAGCCCCACCGTCCTCAAAAGTGAAAACGAGAAGGAAATCAGAAGTGGAGAAGCCATTAGGGAAGATCAAGGTGCCTACTAATTTTACATACTCAAATTTTCGTCTCTGCCATCGAATTTTTTACTCTTATATTTTAGAGTGTATAAAATTTTATGTAAGGCTATGGGTTTGGGTTTGAATGCCTGTTGGCTATAGAATTTCAACATATCAAGGTCTATATAACTGAGTTTACTTTAGTTGGCAGCCGCTCCATATGCAGCCATGGTAGATATGTTCGCATATTATGTACCTTGGCATGGCACTTTGTGGATGGTTATCGTTCATTTGTGAAGGTTCTGAAAGACCTTCATTTGAGGAGATGGGTCTCAAATTGGGGATAGGTCATTCTTTTATGACATGTGTTTGTCTTTAGTTACTAAAAACATGGACGTGCCTCAATACTTTTCTTTTATTCAGGTGGTCAATTATGTTATTAGACATTAAAAAAAATACTTTGCTAAAATTTAATTAATTCAACATCTTATACCTATGTGACATGCATTTTATATTTATTAAAAACTTTTTTTATGCTAAACGAGTAATTTTTTGGTGTGGATCAAAACGGGTCAAGTAACTTCGTCAACCTGTTAACACCTTCAATCTGAATCTTTTTTAGTAACTGAAATTATTAATACAATTATGGATTATAGTATTCAAAATGCTGCAAAATAGATGAGTTGGTTGAGGGGTTGAAGTAGATAATCTTTTTGTCCGGTTTATATACTTGGTCATATATGTATTTTACGACTCTTGACACCAATGCTATATGTCTATGGAATCCCATATCCGAGACAAATTTGCTTGGCAATTTTTATAGGTGTTAGTTGTAAGTTTGAGTTTAGAAAATTTCTTTATTTTTTCTTTGCTGAAGATTATCATAAATGAAATTAAATGCTAAATTTTGTCAAACCAAACTTATAATCTTAGTTTGTTGTTTACTTTTAAGTGTCATAAAGACTACTATATTTCTTTCCTCTAAGTTTAGTGGTCCCATAATTAGAGGTGTTGATGGGTCGGCCCCAAAGGACCAACCTTTATTAAAGATTACCCGTTTTGACCCGTTACTCGCTCAACCTGTTTTGCTTTTATTTATTGAAAACGTGGATATGACCCTTACTTTTTTTTATTTATTCAGCCGTTCTAAACAACTCCATGTTATATTTAAAAAGAAAAAAATGTTTTTCACTTTTTATAAACAATTTTAAGTACTGTCTCAATTCTGCTCTTGATCAGTTAGTTTTTTTTATTAAAAAAATTCTTCATTTTTCAGGTTCATTCTTTTATATTATCAATGCAGGAATTATACACTTACATAAGTGTGTTTTGTATTATCAATGCAAGATTTATATTCACTTACATAACCGCGTGTGTTTTGTTGGTGGTGGAGCTTGATTTTCTTCATGTAAGTGAGGGTATAAGTAGGCAGTGGGATAACGGTTATTGTATTACATCAACTGCTGCCACATGGACCAGACCACCCTTATTTTGAGTGTGCCCCACAGCAAGCACGGTGATGAAACAAAGGAAACTTTGTGCGCATCTCAGTTTCCAAGCACAAATGTTAAGGTCAGTTTTTTGGTTTTAAAAAAAGTCAAAATAGACGAGTCACTTGACCGGTTTCATCTGGAGAAAAATTTTGGTTTCTTTTTACAAGTTTTCTGCTTGTGATATTTGCACTAGACGTGGGCAAAGAACTTGCCATTATCCAAATATATGCCATGATCTATATTACTATTGATTACATCACACGTGTATAATATCAACTCATGAAGATAGTTAAGTATCATCAAATTGTGTACATATTGATGAAGAACATTCTGATGGTAAGGTTGAAGTGTACCAGCGCAGTCCAAATTCAGTTCTAAAAACATCGTTCAACGAAGGCAATTCATTAAGCTTCTGAGTGTTTTGCAGGCCCAAACACCGATTTCCATAGTTAGTTTATATAAGATAAATCAATTTAAATCATAACCTTATATAATAGAAGTGGTAATGCATCAGCCGGGTCACGTAATGGGTCAAAACGGGTAACTCTTTTGTTAGGACTTGATGTACCCACAACGCGTTGTCTGCAAATATTGAACCTTTTTATGAATAACTAGTGTCATGTTTGATTAGAAAGGTTACATTATCTCATGTATATGGCATTTGGTAGGTCCAAGGATGCAACTTTAGCTACTCAAGTCAGAATCAAAAGAAAACGACAACAAGTCTGAAATGGTTACATTGATTGATGATGAAAGATCTACTTGTACTAAGCAAAACACAATCTCAACAATATTGTCTAGAGCCAAAGAAAATCGAGACTTTTCATACTTGGTAGTTGTGCTAAACAAATTAGGGTTCGAAGATGGCAACATGGAGATATGGCGGGTCCTTCTGTTTTTGAAACATTAGAGAAGAAATACGTGAAGCAGGAGTTATGACATAGACTGAAAAGAAGGATTCTGTTTTATCGTATAAATTCAGGGATGACGGATATTGTGAGACCACTGGTAGAAATTAGAAGTATGTTGAGGAAAGATGTTATCGAGGAAGAATTGTCTGGATTGTCACACAGTAAAGAAAATGGAGTCAGCGACGTGATGTCTGAGAAGGCCGTCGATAGAGGATTGTGGCTCGATCCGGTGGACGGGTTGGGTTCTCTCGTGATAGAGACTAAAAACTTTCTGTTTGATAAGTTTGCAGCAGAGTTGGTCTCTATTTGAAAAGTCCTATTAATGGACGGGTTGAGTATAGGTCAAATGGTTCGGGTCAAAACGGGTTTTTTAATGGGTCCAAGTTGGTTGGGTAGTGTTAGTTCTATCAGTCAAAACAATTTTATTAGATTTTTAAAATTTATCAAAATTAAATAAATCGTTTATAAGTTTTCATCGTATGAAAACATTTATTGTGACATCCATTCCGTTTGACCATGACGACCCATATAAGTTTCTTATTCCAGGTTTTTCTACTTTTGTTGGTTACATTACAAATATTATGATGTGGAGATTTGATCATGAACTTGAATATGTACATATCTACTTATGTTCTTTTCATTTATGGGAAAAGTTTAAAATTTTGGATGAGTGGATGAAGTAGTAGATGACCTTATTTTTTTAATCAATTCACGTTCTTCATATAATTTTGTGTAAGTTGACAATTTTATTTCTTTATGTTCATAGGTTCATTCATGCTATAATAATGTAATACCTCAACGTAACCCGTCCACCGGACGGGTATTAAACTAGTTAAATATTGGCCTATAATTTCTCATTATTAGACCTTGGCTTCACATGTGTTAGTGTGTTGTTTTACTATGCAACAAGCCACCCAATGTTACAATAAGCTATTTTAAATGACTAGTGGGAATATCTGCGCGTTGCAGCGGGTGTCCCACCTAATATTAGATTCAATTATTATGTCTACTATGTACTACAACTCATTTCGGATTACTAACATTTTATTTGGCTTTTAAAAAACATGCGCTATTAATGTGTATTAAAATACACATATTTATCCTGTGTAAAGTGTATAATTTTTGTATAGTATTTATTTGTTTTTATTTAGTTTTAGTATTATATTATATTTTTTTGTGTTTTGGCAGGTCCGGTCCTGATGCAAATTGAGCGAAAAAAAATACTAAATAAATAACTAGGCAGTTGAGTAGAGTAGGCCCCCAATGACCGAAGGAAATTCGCCGCTATTTTCTATGAATGGACCGAGCCTGCTATCTCTATGTTATTTTATAAGGGCTGCTATCTATATATTATTCCATATATAATTTTGCAACTTTTTTATGCATTATTACTTGTACATTATGCTTTGTGTGTTTTCCAAAAAAAAAATTTGATTTTTTATTTTCAACCCTAAGGTTTTTATTTTTTACAATTTTAACCCTACATAATTTGTTGTTTTAATTTTAACCCAAAACTTTTCATTATTTGCTGTTTAACTTTACAACTTTTGTCACTTATACTTTTCATCTTTCGCAAATTTTCGTTTTACGTATAGTTCTAAATTTTTCGAGTTAATACGACGCAACGTGCATGTGTGGTTCAACGTTTTTACCTCTATTTTTTCATGTTTGACAGGTTCGTCGCAACACGCATATCCTAGGTCGAGTCAGTGTTGGTGGTCGATTACGGTTGTGTGACATTAGTACTATTTGACACCATTTTACGCCCCACCGCAACGCGGGGTGTGCTTTGTGGGATTTTTAAAGAAAAAATGGTTATGCATATGGTTTTTGTAACGTTGGCTTTGGGGGTTTTCCAAAAAAAAAATAGATTTTTTTTTTACTTTTCACCCAAAAGTATTTCATAAATTACTTTTAGTTCTAAATTTTTCGAGTTAATACGACGCAACGTGCATGTGTGGTTCAACGTTTTTACCTCTATTTTTCCATGTTTGACAGGTTCGTCGCAACACGCATATCCTAGGTCGAGTCAGTGTTGGTGGTTGATTACGGTTGTGTGACATTAGTACTATTTGACACCATTTTACGCCCCGCCGCAACGCGGGGTGTGCTTTGTGGGGTTTTCAAAGAAAAAATGGTTATGCATATGGTTTTTCGTAACGTTGGCTTTGGGGGTTTTCCAAAACAATTGATTTTTTTTTTTACTTTTCACCAAAAAGTATTTCATAAATTACTTTTAACTCAAAACTATTTGTTTTTTTTTTTTTACTTTTAACCAAAAACTTTTTATCTTTTGCAATCTATTCTCATGACTTTTTTTACTTTCAACTTTGTTCCTTTATAGTTTTCATATTCCGCAAATTTTTCGCTTTATGCTTGGTCCTAAATTTTGTGACTTAACACATCGCAACGTGCGTCTTTGGTTTAACGTTTTTACGTTTCGTTCTAAATTTTGCGAGTTAACACGACGCAACGTGCGTGTGTGGGTGAACGTTTTTACATCGTCTATTTTTCCCCGTTTGACAGGTTTAACATAACGTGCGGGTCCTAGATTGACTTAGTTATAAATAAAGAATCTCCGCCGCATTGCGGGGGGTCGCAATCCTAGTTATTATTATTAATATTGTTAGAGTTAGAAAAAAAAGGAAAAGAATTATTCTGAACATGAAAGTCCATAATATTGGGCCGCCAAATGAAAGCATACAATCTCCTGATTTACGTAAATATTGAAATATTGGGCTTTTTGAAAGTTATTAAAATAATGTTACAACTTAAACCCTAGGGGGGGGGGCGAACAGAAGTGTAGGGGTGGCATTATTTTCGAGAGAAGGAATTAAAGGGGCATTATCTAAACACTAAGGCTATAGGGTGTGGTTGAAGCCCCATGGGGCTTTATCAAGTTCACGTAGGATCCACGTCAACAATGGAGCCCCTCTTTAATTTGTAGGGTGTGAATGGAGCCCCTTATTAAAAAAAATTGATTGGTTTAAAACTAATGGACCCCACCTGAATATGTGCATATGGGCGCAGAGAAAAGAAAAGACAAAAGTCCTTTTGAGGCTGTTTTGGTTGGAGTTAGATCAACAGAGAAAAGAAAAGACAAAATATAAAAGAGAAAAAAAAAATATTGGTTCGAGTGTTTAAGCCACGATCAAAATTTAAGTTCAGGTTTGCAATTTATTAGCATTTTGTTTTAAAGATTTTGTGTTTTTTTAACTTGATACTATGATTTGTTATTTATTTGAGACTTGTTTCTTTTTAGGGGTTATGTTTCTTGGATAATCTTTTATGCTACCTAGGCCTAGATGAACTATGATTTAATGTTTTGACTATTCGGTTTTGACTAATGATTAAATTGGGATGATTTACATATTCCTGTTTTATGATTGTTTATGAATTTGTATGCTTGTCTCGGTTGTAATTGGTTGTTTGGTTAGGTGATCTTGTTAGTCTGGTTTGGAACTATTTAGATCATTTAATGTTCATTAATCTATTAGGTTTTCGGTCTAGAGCTTGAGATTAGAGATAATTCATGTTTAACTAAATTAATTAAAATTAACTTAGTATAGTGTGCATCCTTTTCTGGCAACTCTAGGGACGAGTCAGGATTGCTAGGTTATTAGCTAGGCGTTGTTTGGTAGTTTGGGTAAACGATAGCTCGGGTCCAGCTACTTATTCGCGTTTAGGGTTTCCTAGGTTTTCAATTATTATGCAGGTTTAGCTTCATGATCGGAGGATTTTAGCACCATAGTTGTTTATAATCTGATAGTCGTGGGATTCGGTGTCGATAGGTCGAGTCGTTTCCAATTTAGCACTTAATCACTCTGTTCTATCTTCTATTTTGGTTGATCATCCTTAGCGGGAGGTTTTCTATGTAGATTCGGAGCTTTAGCATTAGTCAGGACTAGAGGTCATGGGTTGGTAATAGGGATTTGAAGCCTGGGTAGTTATTTCTCATCTTTGTCTGCTTCCCGTCACTTAACCATTTTTCTTGCGTGCTCTGTTCTCTTGATTACTCGCTTTAGTGGAATTAGAAAAATCCCAAAATCCAAATTAAACCAATTAATTAATTAGTTGAGTTAGAGTCTAGTTTAGCGTCGCTAGTGTCTCGTGGGTTCGATACTCGGACTTCATTAGGCTTTCCTACGTACGATAGGTACACTTGCCTGTCAGTGGTCTAGCATTTAGAGAGTCTTAGTTTATAAATTTAAAACTAGGGTGTCTAGATTAGGTTAGTTTTTTACAGACCATAATTTGCACATCAGCTATACGACGACAACAATAATTTACAACATGGTATTCGTTAATTATGTTAGTCGAATGAAATATG
Organism: Helianthus tuberosus; assembly: GCA_030545235.1. Lineage (NCBI taxonomy): Eukaryota > Viridiplantae > Streptophyta > Magnoliopsida > Asterales > Asteraceae > Helianthus > Helianthus tuberosus. The sequence continues at coordinate 9,755 of JARYGA010061148.1, read as the reverse complement.
AAGAGAGCGCGATTGTATTACTAACTTCTCGTTATAATATATATCATGTTTATAAGTCTTATTATTAAAATATGCCACATCTAGTTGAACCTAGCTTAGAATATACCAATTAAACAACTCAAGTTAAATAAAAAAACTAACCATCTGCAAATTAATAAAAAAACGTTATGATGAAATCAACTTTATCATATCTTTACTCTTTAAATATTGTTGTCATAGACCAAACCACTTTCTAAAAGTTTTGATTTTTTTGAGAAAAGGCGATTTTATACGAAACAAGAGCAGACCTGAGCAAGATGCTCAGGCATATAGCAGTACAATACAGAAAATAAAGATAAGAATTACATAGGGAAGTTGCTGAAATTAAAACTTCTCCATTTATCCCATTCCAGATCTGCGTATCCCGCCCTTGTTTTGATCCAGAGAAAATAATCTGCCTTTATGACTCCCATAATCTTTGTTGTCTGCACCTGTCTGCCAACACTCAACAGTCACTTGCATAATTTATATTTCATATGTAAGCACAAAATTTCATACAAGAAAGAGAGAAGCCAAGAGAAACAGTATGGCGGGTACTCGGGTAGAAATAAGGCAAGAAATTAAAATGACAACTTTTTTAGTGAAGCGATCCAAGTATTAACCAACTTATATGGGTCAATGCATTAAATTAGTGGATCAAGTGTTATACCAATTGGATCCAACAATCCCTATACGGATCAAACCCTTGCCAAGATACTAAGGGAGACAAAACAAACTGAGGCAAAACAGCTAAATTATGGCCAACCAAGTGGAGCATGTGCGGTTTTCGACTGGTCGAAAACTCTACTGAGTACCTGTTCATGTAATTGTTAGTTGCACAGAATATTTAAATGGTATTATAAGTATCTCAATTATCCACATGTGTGGTGCAAGATAATACAATATCAATGACTAACACCCTTCATAGCAACCTTGGAAACCAAACGCCTTCATATAGCACCCACTGCAATAGGCCTAATCCCATTGTCGGGTTTTAAAAGCGGTGTAAGGGGAGCAGACGCGACAAACTCTGCCAAACACGATGGCCATTTCCCCCTAACCATAAGTTGACTACCGCAGTGATAGCACATAAAAGATCAGTGGCAATAGCAGACCCCTCTCCACATAAAGCATCCAAAATGTGTTGTGCCCGTAAGCCATCCCTCCCACATGAGGTTTCTTTAGGAAACGATTTAATGCAACAAAGGACACTATCCACCTCTGCTACAAGGGGAGGCTCAGAATATATAGTACCTGGCATAGATGGAGGTTCTCTATACGGGTGTTTAGCCTCTAAAGCCTGTATGGTATTATCATCGTACGGAGCAACACCGGATGAACATAACACCTTCACTGCAGCTGTAAAGTGTCCATCAGCAACCTTCCGAAGGCATTTCCTAACATTGGTGTTACTAATAGTACTTTCCTGAGGCTAATCAACACCTCCTTGACCTAGAGACCCCAAAGCAGGACTATCAAATATATTTTTAACTAACATGAAAATACCATCATCGTTCCCTCATGTGGCTAAAGAATTCAGAATTGATCTTTGTTGCAATGCCTTCCTATTCCCAGACCTTCTTTCTTGCATATTTTTTGGTCTGACCAGTTGCAAAGTGCAGCGAGGAAGAAGGAACAACTTAACCCACGCTTCAACAGATCTAGGTTGGGCAACCACTTTGTAGAGAGCGGTTTTCAACGCCTGAGAGAAATCCAACCGACAACTATGAGGGATGCTCTTCACGGTGACAATGGGTGCTTTAAAGACACGATCTAGATATTACTAGTGGATTATAAGCAACATAAAAGTTACCCGGAATCTTGTCTTCAGTATTACTCGGACGGATTACAGGGGGTAAAATCACACCTTTAATAATAAACGTGATGTTCTACATGTTAGTTTTGTTCATGAGTACGAGGACAATGATACAATGGATAATGCTAGCTAACATAGGTAAAAAGTGAATTAAGTTTCAAGAGTTGCAACCATGGCTAAATTTTGAGTTGTTGCCTTTGGAATGCTATTGGGTTTAATTTTCCATTTTGAATGAGCCTGTGATTTATATGTTAATTATTCTGAGCCTATTGTTGGCAGACAATGTTGCAACCATGGCAATTATGAGTTGTTACCTTTGGAATGCTTTTAGGTTTTGCGTTTTGAATGTGGGTGTGATTTACATGTTAATTATTCTGACCCTATGGTTTACTGTCATAAATCACAATATATTATGAGTTGTTGATTTTGTTATAAAGCTTGGCTAACTTTGTTGCAGCAATGCCATAATTATGAGTTGTTTGTTTTCGAGTGCTTTTGGTTTTTTACTTTGTGAATGAGGTTGTGATTTACATATTGTTTGTAACTTTTTGTTTATACATGGCAAAACTATGGTCATATTTAAGAATGGAGTTCAAACTGGATGCAAGAAGATAATGGTTCTATATGGGATAACTGTTGGGGTATCAGAACCTTGTAAAATGAACTGGGTTATGCATTAGTATATTTAGGAGCCAATTGAGAAGAGAATGGTGGTGAATATGTGGTTTCAAATATACTTTATCACAAACAAAAGAAGACTCACAGGGAATCCTAATGTTCGGGTTATAGTTGAAAAATTGGATCCCAAAACTCCAATGATCAATGCTTCTGATCCACTAGGACAAGGAAAGACTCCCTTATATCAACATGTCATATCTGATTATCTTATCCACTCACCACCCCAAGTTGGTAACAAATATTTTTAGTATTAAGCTCTATTTTTATAGAATGTTATGTTTAAGCTAATCGACAAACTTTTTCATACGTCTCGTACAGTTTGTCTTATTTCCTCCCTTTTTCAACAAAAACCATCATTTCAAAATATCAGAGCCCTAAAAAACTTCAAAATGCTCTGATTCAAAATCTCCAACAATCTTCAAAAACCCTTCGATTCTTCCATTAGTCATGTCTACAAAAGGTAATTTCAACTTCAATGAAGCATGTGTAGGGTAATTTTGAATCAATTTTTTCTCAATCGCTATTCACCTGATCTTTTTTTTTTGGTTTTTTTTTACAAAACACAGATGCTACAATAACGATGAAGGATAACAAAGAAAAAAGTCTAAAACTGCTGATTCTGGTATTTATATTGATAATTTTGTTGCATTTGTAGGGTAATTTTGAATGATTTGTAGCCTGATGCACTTGTAGGGTTAGTTTGAGTTTTATTTTGATTTACTGTACAGTTGTTTTGGTTGTAGGGTAAATATTTTGCACTTGTAGGGTAATTTTAAGTGTTATTTTGATTTAGTGTAATTTATTCTGGTTGTAGAGTAATTTTGATCTATTGTAGGGTAATTATGAATGAGTTGTTGTCTGATGCACCTCTAGGGTAATTGTGAGTGTTATTTTGATTTAGTGTACTGTTGTTGATGTTGTAGGGTAATTTAGTTGCACCTGTAGGGTAATTTTGAGTGTTATATTGATTTATTGTATTGTTGTAGTGGTTGTAGGGTAATTTTGTGCACTTGTAGGGTAATTTTGAATGAATTATTGCCTGATACACTTGTAGGGTAAATTTGTTCCACCTGTAGAGTAATTTTGAATGATTTGTTTCCTATTGCACCTGTACGGTAATTTTGAGTGTTCTATTGATTTATTGTACTGTTGTTGTGGTTGTAGGGTAATTTTGTGCACCTTTAGGGTAATTTTGAAAGAGTTGTTGCCTTATACACTTGTAGGGTAATTTTGTAGGACTTGTAATGTAATTTTGACTGTTACATTGATTTAGTGTATAGTTGTGCTTGTAGGGTAATTTTGTTGAACTTGTAGGATAATAGTTATCAATTAAAATATTGTATTTTGTATATTTAGTTTCTATAAAAAGGAGGAAAAGTCAGAGAACTCGTTCAAAATCACTTAAAAAATATGGCAATGATGCAACAACCCCTGTTTGCTTTGATGTTGAACAAATTGATGACGGGCAAACATTAGCAGGTTAGAAAAGCTAAATTATGTAGATAAATAATCTATAGCAAATATAGCAATTGACGATCTTTTTACTCTATGTTGAAACAGAAAATATAGCAATGAGAAAGAAGGAAGATAGGAAAACACATCTTAAAAGAAAACAAACAACAGTTGCTGTTGCAAAGAACGATGGTGTAATAGAGAAGGACGCTGTAAAAGAAAAGCTTGTTGTGAAAGAGGACGATGCGAAAGAAAAACCTGTTGTGAAAGAGAAGGATGCTGCAAAAGAAACTGCTGTTGTGAAAAGGATGCTGCAAAAGAAAAGCCAGTTGTGAAGAAGAAGGACGATGCAAAAGAAAAGCATGTTGTAAGAGAAGAACGCTGCAAAAGAAAAGACAGTTGTGAAGAAGGACCCTACAAAAGAAAAGCCTGTTGAGAAACAGAAGGACGCTGCAAAAGGTAAAAAAGTTTGTGAAAATGACACTCGTAAAAGAAAGCAATTAGACTCACAAGACGATTTTGAGTCTCCAGTTAAACAATTGAAAACTTCAAAATCTACACTGGTAAAGACTGCTATGAAACAGAAATATAGTAGGAAAAAAAGAGAAACAATAAAGATGAGCAAGTTTGTGAAAATGGGAGTGGAAAAAGAACAGAAGTGGACTCTCAAGACGATTTCGAGTCGCCAATTAAAAAAATAAAAGCTGGAAAATCAATGGAGAAAGTAAAAAAAAATCAGTAAAAAAACACCTAAAGTAGTGGACTCTCAAGATGATTTTCAATCCCCTATTAAGACCCGAAAAAGAACACCTCAGAAAGAATTCCCACAAAGGAACTTTGTAGAATTCACTAGCAATACCCTACACATGAAATGCAAGTCATCTGGTCTATTGGATGCTATAAGTTCACTTTCGGATGAACAAAAAAAAGTTGTGATAGAAATGGGGTTTGAAGCTCTACTTTCACTGAAGATAAATTTTGTGTCAACAATGTTAGGATATTGGTTGGTAATGAACTACGATGAAGATAGGCAAGAGATTAATACAGGAAATCATCGAATAAAAATAACATCAAAGTTAGTAGAAGAATGTCTCGGAATACCAAGGGGTAAGATTACAGTGCTTGAGAAGAACAAACCTAGAAAAGGTGTTGGTGAGAGAGTTGATGAATTTAAGAATCAATTTGATACCCTGAAAATCAGTGTGATAAAAGTTATTGATCTGATAAAAGAATCTTCACAAGTAGGAAAGTTATTCAACACAAACTTTCTTGTTGTGGTGAATACTTTGTTAGGAGAAACAACACAATCAACAAAAGTGGAAATGAGGTTTATAATTGGTATTGAAAAAGATTCAAAAATACAAAATATGAACTGGTGTGGCTACATGCTCGAGTGTTTAAGGAGATCAAAGAAAAAGTGGAAAGGAGGAATTGATCAATTCACTGGCTTAACAATATTACTTGCGGTATGATAATTACTCTACTTATAATTTGTAACTAATTTAGCTATTTTTTTATAACTAATTTAATTTAAAACTTTTATTTCGTTAAATTAATGGCAGGTAATATTCGCACATTCATACTTCAAGAGGCATAAAAAAACAGGTTTTAAAGTTGAAACACCAGCAGTGAAGTATATCACAACCGAGCTACTCAACAACTTGCAAAAACATTTCTACAATAATGGCCCAATGACAGACGATGAAGAAACCGATGATGATGTAGAAATGAAAGAAAATCCGAAGAATGTTGAATCTGATACGGAAGATAAAAGCAAAAAGAATGTTCAAGTTTTAAATGTTGAAGAACCTATTGGTGATAATACAAATGAAGAAGGTCGCAATGAACCAAATGATGATTTCACAACATCAACTATGTAATTTCATATAATTACACTATTATGCAATCAAAAGATAAAAAAAAAACTATTTTAACCATTTGTTGTTTTACTTGTTCTATGTAGTGCCTTGTACAAGACTGTCCGACTCAACTTTTGACATCAATAAATTTGAGATTGGAACGTCAACGCAAAAGATTTTCAATTATTGTGCTACACCATTACAATTATCTGGATTATCATCCTACTTAGGCCCTGATTATAGATCAAATGAAAAGGTAATAATTACTCTACAAACAAAAACTACGCTATCAATTCAAATAGTTACTATACTTATATATTTTTCATTGTGTAGCAATGGTTGATTACTCTTGAAAACCATATTGAAAAATATGAAGAGTTAAAAGAAGTAATTAATCAAATGGTGAAGGAGGGAAAATCAAAGTTTCCATGGAATCAAAATGTACAAGACATGTGTAAGGAATGGGAAGACAAATATCCGTTGAGTCAAAGTACAAATGATGATACTAACGTCATCGATTTGAATGAATCGCCTGAAATAACACCATCAATGGAAAAAAGCTGATGAAGAAGGTACATATTTACACTTGCTTTATAAAATAGCTATCCTACAATTAACATATGTATTATGTGACAAAATTGAAGGTGTCTTCACCAAAGAAGCAGAGGTCGAACAAACAATGAAATCACGTCATGAAGAAAGAAGTCTAAATGATGGTGGGCTAGAAGGTATAATTACTCAACTGATAAATATCATATATTGTTATTTGTTATAATTCTGTTAATTACCCTACACATTGGTATAATTACTCTACTAATAAGATCAAATATTGTTATTTGTTATAATTCTGATAATTACCCTACACATTTAATAATTACTCTACTGATAAATTGAAATGTTATTTGTTATAATTCTGATAATTACCTATCCTACAATTAACATATGTATTATTTGACAAAATTGAAGGTGTCTTCACCGAAGAAGCAGAGGTCGAACAAACTGTCACGGCCCCCGACCCGGTTTACCCGGTCCAGGAGTCGCGGGACAGAAATCACGTGGTATTTATTTAATTGAGTTAACAGCGGAAGATTTTAACAGGATCTTTTTAAAACTGAAATTTCCCGATTATTTTATTTCACAATTCGGGATAAACCCCGGTAGTTTACAATCATATGATTTCACGGAGAATTCTTTATTTTTACAAAAACATGTTTCTTTTTCTTTATTTTATATTGATCCACTTCCTTAAGCTTGTAGTGCTTCACGACACTTTTCCTGGATCACAACAGATCACCTGAAACATGTTTGAAAAAGGTTTTGTCAGCGGGAAATACTGGTGAATCATTCATTTTACTAAAATGACACGTTGTTATAATTTACAGTATTAAGAGCGATTACAATGTTTCCATATATCAACCAACTACCCACAGTATTTGTCACTCGACCATCCATTGGTAACCTCATTGTCCAATGGTGTCTGTGACTATGGTCATATCACCCCTTGGCTACCCCGTTGTCCAATGGTGAAGGTTATCAAGTAATGTATACAAAACCCCACATACCGGCTGTAATTTGGTGATTACAAAGACTTAATCCCTGTAATTATAACTTTGAAAATAAACATGCTTTTGTAAACAAATTTGATAAAAAGAGAATGACTCACATTGCAGATTTAATATGAGCAGAGTCTAGTCTACTGGTTAGCCTTGTAACCTAATTAAATATCAATGCACACAAACTAGGTTAGTAACTAATACAGCATTTACGATAACTCACGAGATTGAAACCCTCACAACGAATGACAAAGTGCGATACTTAAACATCCATCGAATTCACAACGAATGACAAAGCATATCCCTAATGTGGGCAGCACTTAAACATCCATTCGATAGTTTTAATCGATCGGACATTCAATCGTAGCAGCGATCGAGTTATTACCCTATTATTGCGGCAGCACTTCGTGTCAGTGTGTGTTTTTGTAGTAATTGGACAATATCTCAACGTACGTATTGAGTTTGAACGTCGAACTAACGCACAATTGCAAGTAACAGACTCCACTATTTATATATGAAAAACGGCTCCCTCGTGTGGCGCGAGGGGCCTTCACGTGGCGCGAGAGACACCAGTCTACCATAGGGTAGCTTCGTGTCCAGGTAGCTTAGCTGAGTTGGTCTCGCAGGCAAATTCGTTATACACATAAAACTGTTTGGATATTATCAACTAGGGTTTTACCCCCCTTGAGTTTCAGGGGCCTTGATCCTGATTCCGATTGTTCTGAAAATTTTAGGGTTTATGCAGAATCACTTGGGTTTCTTAATTAGGGTTTCCTATTGGACAATTAAAGTAATAATTAGGACTTTTGATGAGAGTTGTTACATCCTCCCCACCTTAATAAAAATCTCGTCCTCGAGATTTACTGGAACAAGTGAGGATATTTCCGCTTCATTTCTGATTCCAGCTCCCAAGTGTATTCAGATCCTCTCTTTGAATCCCACTTAACTTTGACTAGTACTAGTCGCTTGTGCTTGAGAAACTTGATCTTTCTATCTTCTATTTGCAATGGCTTCTCAACAAACTTTAACTTTTCATTTGCCTCTATATCTTGAAGAGATACTACCAGGGACTCGTCTGATAGACATTTCTTGAGATTGGATACATGAAATACATCATGTACTCCGGTTAGTTCTTCTGGTAGTTGTAAACGATAAGCAACTGGTCCTATGCGTTGGATTACTGGAAATGGTCCTACGTACCTTGGACTTAGCTTTCCTTTTTTACCGAATCTAACAACTCATTTCCAAGGAGAAACTTTCAACAGTACTCTGTCTCCAACTTGGAATTCTAATGGTTTGCGTCGATTGTTAGCATAACTTTTCTTGCGATCTCGAGCCGTCTTTAACCTTTCCTTGATTTGAGTGATCTTATCGGTGGTTTCTTGTACTATTTCAGGACCTGATAATTGACTTTCTCCTATTTCTGCCCAACAAACTGGAGTTCTGCACTTTCGTTCGTACAGTGCTTTGAATGGGGCAGCTTCAATGCTTGAATGATAACTATTGTTATAGGAGAATTCAATTAAAGGTAAGTGATCGTCCCAATTTCCACCAAAATCTATCGCACATGCTCGAAGCATGTCTTCTAGAGTTTTTATCGTCCTTTCACTTTGCCCATCTGTTTGTGGATGATACGCGGTACTCAAATTTAATCGAGTTCCCATTGCTTCCTGGAAACTTGTCCAGAAATGAGAAGTGAAACGACTATCTCTATCCGATACAATGGAGAGTGGAACTCCATGTAAGGATACTACTTCATCTACATACAACTTGGCTAACCTTTCCATGCTAAAGGTTTCTTTCATGGGTAGAAAATGAGCTGACTTGGTTAATCGATCCACGATTACCCAAATTGCATCATTACCTTTTCTGGTTTTGGGTAACTTAGTAACAAAGTCCATTGTTATGAGTTCCCATTTCCATATAGGCATTTCTAATTGTTGTGGTAGACCTGAAGGTTTCTGGTGTTCTGCCTTTTAACTTGTGAACAAGTAAGACACTTAGAAACATATCTAGCTATGTCCTTTTTCATTCCTATCCACCAGAAATTATTTCTTAAATCTTGGTACATTTTATTGTTTCCTGGGTGCATGGTATACCTAGATTTATGAGCTTCTTCTAAAATCTTATCTCTTAAATCTCCTTGCTTAGGTACCCAAATCTTTTTCTTATGGAATCTCCAAATTCCATCACATCCTTGTTCTAATTCTTTTATTCGTCCCTTCATTCCTTCAGCATAATTCTTGATTGCTGTTTCTTGAATATTCTTCAGTTGTTCCATTAAATCTAACTGTAGATTTAATCTAAGAGCACGAACCCGTTGTTGTTTCTCATGATACTTACGACTTAAGGCATCTGCAACTACATTTGCCTTTCCTT
>JARYGA010061147.1:142538-189849 GCA_030545235.1 Helianthus tuberosus | reverse complement strand
AGTCAATAAATAAATATTAAAAAGATAATTATTATTATTATATTAAAAATCGAAGTAAATGAACAGTAGTCAATAAATAAATATTAAAAAGAGAAATGAATGATTAGTCAATGAATAGTATCGGGTACCGGTATCAAATTTATCAAACTGAGTGTGTTTTCGGTATCCGTTCGGCACCGTTATTCATCGGGTTTTACCCTCAAATACCGGTGCCGTATCAGTACCGACCGTATCAAGCCGTACTGTACCAAGTATATTCGGTACCGGTACCCACTTTTGGGGATTTCGGTATCGGTATTTTCGGTAACGGTTGGTACCGAGCTCATCAAATCTTGTTTTCTTTATATTCAAACATATCCAAGATGGCAATCAGTCTCCTTCAACTAAACTTGAAGATGGTTCTGGTCATCATAAAACTGGAGATACATATGAAATGGTAGAAGGTGAGTATCCCAAAGAAAATGGCAATCGACCTAACAGCAGTGCTGATGTAGCGAAGATTGCTGCTCGGAGACCTCTGTTGGGAGACCTGATGTAATAAATAACCACTCACGCAATTCCAAGTTAATTACATTATTGCCGGTTTTCTCATTAAATTATTCAAGAGCTTATATTTTCTAAATTATTGTTAACAAAACCGATTCACCAAATTGTATCATTTGTTTGTCTCCTTTGGCGTTGTTTCTAGAGATGAGATTATGAGCCGCCACATTAAATTTTGGGTTGAGATGGTGGTTTGAATTAGGATTTTGAAATTGGGGGTTTCTGATTTGTGGGTTTTGAAATTTGGGAGAAGGTGTGGGTTGTGTTGGTCAGTTAGTCAGTTGGTGGTGGTGAACCGGTGGTGGTTGTTGGTTGTAAGGGGTGGATGGTGGTGGTGGGCAGTAAATGGTTGCACATGGGAGTGGTGGTGAAAGGGAGAGGAAAAGATGAGAAAGATTGTTTTAAGTTTTGTTATATTTATGAGTAAATTGCCATTTTAGTCCCTGAGTTTTGTTTAAATTTGTCATTTTAGTCCAAATAGTTTTTTTTTCGCCTCTGGGTCCCTGACTTTTCCTTTTTGTTGCCATTTTGATCCAACCCACTAACTTCGTTAAAAAATGTCAGTTAACTCACAGTTAATAGTTTGGTATTTGCCATTTTGATCCAAAAAACATTTTTTTTTCTTTTATTCAGATATATATATATATATACACACACACACTCTACACATACTCTCACACCCCTACCACCGCTACACCTTCTTGAACCAAATCGCACCTTTGAAGCCCTAATCACACCTTCAAAAAAATTTATAGATTTGGGTTGAAACCTTAGATTGGATCCAGATTTAGGAGTGTTGAAAGATAATTTGGTTCCTGTTTAATGGAGGTGCCATGGTGGTGGGTTTTTTTCTGAATGTTTTTCTTCGTATTCTTTGGAGATAGTTGCAGGAATTGGATGAGATGAATTACCAGTTTTTATTTTTAATTACAATGGTGGTGGGTTTTGATTAGTGTTGATAAACTTTGTGTGGACGCGACACGTTCGGTTCGACACCTTTAACGGAATGAAGACCAAATCGGATATGCTCCTATCCTACTTGGGTCTGACAAGATGTTTCATTTGTAATGTAATGATATATGACTGTGCATGTTGCATATTTAGTTATGAGTGTTTTTATATAGTTCACTTGGCCGAAACCTCATTGGGCTTAAACCCATACATGGCGAAACTCTGGTTGGGCCGAAACCCTCAAGGTTTCGTCGACGACATGTGACACGAAACCTCAAGTTTCATCGAGAACATGTGACGAAACTCTAGAGTTTCGTCGTCTGTTAAGTTTCGTCGAGACACTTCTTGAGTGTCGTCGTTGCTGTATCATGCTGACTATATAAGCACATAGTTTCTCACATAACAAAAGAGAACACACACACGAGAGAACCAGAGAGAGTGTACAGAGATTATTTTGTAAACATTGTATTGTAACCGTTTCAAGTATTAATACAATGGAGTGTTAATAGTTGAGTCTCGTGTTCGTCATTTACGTGTTCGTAACTTGGTTTAACTTACCCGTTAGGATTCCGCACTCTCGGGTTTGTCAGAAAACAAGGAATAGAGGTTACTCGATCCTCCGGGTGGACCTACAAGTGGTATCAGAGCATTGGCTCGATTCCTTGTTAAAACCAAGTTGATTTTCTTGTGTTTTTCTTGATTTTGAGCTTTGAAAAGTCATATATGTTCTGGGAAAAATTGCTTGAAATTCTTGAAAAACTTGATATTTTGTTGTTAGTTCATACAAAACCTTGTTTAAAACTCATGCATATATGTTAGGATTGGGTTTTCATTGAACTTTATTGCAAAATTTGTGATCGGAATATTTTCAGGTGGCCGGAAAACTCATACTTCACCGGAGTTCTTGTGTATCTTCAAAGTGCTCTTGAGTTTGTTCATCATTTCTGGGATTAAGTTTTAATTGAATAATTGAAACTTATAATATTGTTATTTGACTATTGTGTACACAAGCATGATGATGAGTTGGTAGAAAGTATGTAAAAGTAAAGTGATGGTTTGATAATTTGGGTTTGTGTCAGAGATAAGATTTTAGAAATATCTTTTCTTTGCAACTTGCTTTTTGCTTTTCAATTTACTAGTCAACGAAACCCCCCTTACTTTTCGTCAAAGACTCTTGCTTTTTCAACTTATTTGTCAACGAAACTCTCACAAGTTTAGTCACATGACTTAAGGTTTCGTCAAATAGAGGTTTCGCCAAGCAAGGTTTCGTCGTTCATCAACATAGGTTTCGTCAAGCTTTATATTAAAGTTTCGACGATCATTTAATCAATCAAGTTTCATCAAGTTAAGGTTTCGTCACATTAAGTTACAACACATTAAGGTTTCGTCGAGTAACAAAGTTTCGTCGACAAACTTATTTTTTTTAACAGAAGCTTTCAATTTCACACTAAACTGTTTGATTTGAGTGATTTAAGCAGGTTTTCATCATTATACATCTAAAATGAATCCGGCTTGGTGGGATACGAGCAAAGGTTTATCTCCTTCATGGGCTCAGTCTCCCACACCGTCAAATAAAACGTATACGAGAAAGGACTTAGCAACCGATTTGTATGGAAATCCATTACCACCAGTTGCCTCACATGCTCCACTTCAAACGGCGTTTGTCACAAGCACAGATTTGTATGGCAATCCGATACAAGTTCCTGTAAAGCCAGCTCCAACCACAGACTTGTATGGAAATCCATTACCACCAGTTGCTTCACAGCGCCATCGTTCTACTGTAGCACCATCATCTCTTGATCCAAGGAACTGTAGTCAAACAAAAACGGCGTTTTATGCTAAAATTGTCAAAGATGCCAGCAATGGTGAATCATCGCGAAACAATGACAGTTCTGAACATGAGAGTAGTTCAGTTGAAAACGTTTCAACTTCAGTTGAAGATGTTACAACTTCAAGTTCAAGTTTAAGCGAGGATGGATCTGAATGTGAATCATCAAGGGAGGTTGTTGATTCTGATGCAGATAGGTCAACATCTGAGAGTGATTCCAGTCAGGTATGTGTCGATGAACCAACTGTTGTTAATTGTGATAATTGTGCTAGCTTAAGTGTTAAATGTGCTGATTTGGATGCTAATATGTCTGAGTTGCAAAGCAAACATGATGCTTTAAATGCTGAATTGTCTGACTTGCAAAACAAACATGTTTCTTTAGATGCTAAGTGGCGTGATTTGCAAAGCAAACATGAGGCTTTGCAAAACAAATATGAAGTGACAAATATCCACAATCAACATTTGATCGTGGATCTTTCAAAATGCACAGAGGCCAACATGTTTCGTGAAAATTATGAAAAGGAATTTAAAAAGATAATTGAAACATTAAAAGAAGATAAGACCGAGCTAACGAAAATGGTTTCAAGAAAACAAACTGAAATAAACCTTTACATCAATAGGCTCGAGTTAATGCAAAAAGAGTTGGCCTGTGCTAAGTGTGAAAGTGAGGCAATCTAGCTTAAGCTGAATAGTTATTCAAACTCTAGGTATGTGCTGGATCACATCATTGACATACAGAAAAAGAAAAAGGATGTCACGTGCATAGGTTATAAGAAGTGTCCACCACCTGTTAAACACGATTATTCTTCGATGCCTGATGAGGAAAATAAACCTCATTTTGATCCCTCAGTTTCATTGAGCCTTGAGGAATTCACATTTGGGCTAGGTTATAAAAAGGAAGTATCCTCAGATTCGGATGAATCAGCAGATGTGAAAGTGTCAACAGCTGAAAGAAATCAGGATCCTCCAGTCATTATTGAGGATGCTGATTCGTTAGATGATGAATCCAAGGATACTAACTCTGAACAATCAGAAACGGTAACAAAAGAGGAAAACATACCTCTCAAAAATTACATTCTTTGTGATCCACCTGCAAAACCGTTTGTGACTGCTACAGCCAAGTCTGTTGAATCCTCATCTGGAAGTTGTGAAAGCGTGAACTTGCTTTACACGTTGATTGGATCTGATAAAATATACTCAGATAATGATTTTCCAATCAAGAATGTCAATCAATCTTTGATTGATAAAGTTTTCGAAGATTATACCAGTAAGTTTTTGGGAAAGTCGAGCCCCGGAGTTGTATTAACTCAGTGTGCTCCTATCCCAAAATCTGAAGTTAGAAAGAAATATGGGAATAAAAAATTGCAACCCCAACACAATCAACGAAAGCAAGGTCACGTTCACCAAGGAAAGGGAAAAGGCAAACAAAGCCAAAATAAGAAGACGATACAGAAGATAAACTTCGTGAAATCCAGAGGGACCGATAAAATTGAAACTTTCGAAAACAAATCCAACACGGATTTTGTTAAACAAGTTAAAATTTTGAAAAGAAACAGTCAAACAATTACTCACAACACACAAACGGTTGTGATGTAGGACCAAGTACCTCCAGATCACGAAGTTCATCATCAAGCTCTTACAGTTATGATACTCCGAGGTTTGTTGAGCGGAGATCATGTTTCGAATGCGGTGAGTATGGGCACATTGTCAGAAATTGTCCATATCTCACGAAAGGAAAGGCAAAGGTTGATGCCCCCCGTGGTAACAAATACCATAAAAGATATGTTTCACCAAAACAGGACCCTCGTCTTGTTAAACAACAAGAAGTGAAACAGATAAAGAAACAACGGAAAAATGTTGAAAAGGTTTTAAAACCGGAGGTTGTCCAAACAAAATCTGTTAAATCAAATGTTAAACATGAAAACCAAAAACAGATTTGGAAACCAAAACCAGTAACCGTTTCAGGGGGAGCTACATCAATTCCGAATCATCGGGAAATGGATGTTACAATTCTCGATGATGACGGACGACCCAAGTCTGTGAAGGCTTAGGTCCCCCTCTCCAACTAATCTCTGAATGAGTGTGCAGGATGTTCCAGAAGGAACTATTGATAGTCTTAGGATTGTTGATAGTGGAGCGTCCATGCACAAGGTCGGCGACATAAGGCTCCGAAATATTGTTACATCTAGGAGAATATTGTTGCCATTGATGGAGAGAGAAAAGAAAAGGCAAAGAAGACAAAAATGTCTGATGCAAGAATGATGATGAAAGAATTTGACCACTTCGACAAAATGAAGATCGTTCCAAAGTTTGGTTGTCAAAGGTTTCAGATCTTGTTGTTGTGAAGAGTTTTTCTCGAATTAATTGAAGTAGCTGCAAAATCGACTTTGAAATCCACACCTGGTGGATATCCAGTTTGGGAAAGCACTCAGATTCCTTGCAATGCATGAAGCAGTTGCAGGATACGGTTTTGAATTTTAAATCTCTCCTATACTGGTCGATATTTAAGCTGCTTTATGAATTATTGTCATCTCGGACAGCACTCTTTGACCAGACACGTTGAACTCGAATATCACCTCACACATGATTGTTTCACTATGAAACTCATCAATGTTGTCATGGTCCACACCGATTACCGACATGCCAACTGATTCTTCCAAAAATCATTAAATCATTTTTTATTTAAATTAATTTTGGTAAATGGCATGGAGATAAAACATGAGTTAATCCGCATCGGAAAATCATTTTTATAAATATCTTTGTGTTTTTAAAATTATTGTAAGTTTGTTGATTTTAGGGGGAGTAATTCCAAAATTTGAAAAATTCAAAAACATCAAAAATTTCAAAACTCAAAAACAATAGAAAAACAAAAATGAGTTTCCTGGCGAGCAAAGAGAAAATGATAGTACATCAGTGGTCTGTCCAAACCTCTTTGAACTTAAAATGGAAAATGATAAGCAGCTCTATATAAGATGTATCGGTAGGCTCACAATCATCTTAAAGTGTGCAGGGTGATATAAACTTAAATCGACTGAAGACTGTCTGGGAACCACTCATTGGCATATGGTCTTAGTACCGAAATTTCGTTTGAGAGATTGCCGAGGTTCTGAGATATGTGGTCTTTATGCCGTTTATCATCTGGGTATCATGGTTGTTTCATTTACCGAAAAGCAAACGGAGACGAAGTCTAGATCTTCCATGATACCATACATAAGTGTACATATTTCATACGACCTAAATAAGTGATCAACAATCACATATCCCACAAAATAAGTGATAATATATCACATTTATCCGGGAGTCAAGTTCGTCACTTTGCTGTACGAAAGTACTGACCTGTTCACGGACTTGCTCCTGTGCCCTTCATGCATCTGAAAATCAAGTTCCTCATCAATAAGTGATTCTATCACATAGGGCTGGTTTTCAATTAAAATAAGTGAGTTTCTCACATTTTCATATACGTCAAAACAGATGATAAATGGTATACTCATCAGTAAGATGAACCCTCGTGCATACCTTGATACGGGAATGTATCGTGTGTGGATGAACACCGGTCGGTAAGTATAAATCATACATTAATGTATCCCCTCGCCATGATTACATCTGATAAGTTGAGCTTATGTGGACAACAATACCGATAATCGTTATAGTATGTTTATCTATATGTTAACAAAAAGAACAACAAGAGCGTTTTGGCATGACCGTACACTGATATGATTCTCTTACCCTCGAAACTCGCAAAAAAAATGTTTGTATATATTTACTTTTCTTAGTGTCTGCAACTCTGTATATATTTATTTACTGCTTCCAGTCTTTAAATTTGAAATATTCAAAATACCAAAAAGATTTTAGGTGTGTTTTAATGTAAACTTTATAAAAGTCAAAAAGTTTTTATTTCTGCTTTAGTTTTGATTAACCGATCTTGGAACTCAAGTCTTCGTTTGCCTGAAATCTGATGAAAACCAAAACGACTGAATCTTCATAAACGGTCAGAGTTTGCAAGTTTTGAAAGTTAATAATCAAAATTGAAAAATCTGTTAACTTTTCAAACAAATTGTCGGACGGTAGTTGAATGAGAATTGGTCTCATATGCGTCGTTTGTTTATGTTAACTATATTCTAAGCAGTTGTTCTCATTACGTGTTTAGCTTTCTTGCATGTGCAGATGCTAAAGGTAAGGAGAACATGTTCGATGATAAGCTTCGGAATGAAGACATGACGTGAAGGCACTCAAATGATAAAGATGATCGAGTTGCCGATGATCAATCACCAACACCACAAGGATCTAAAGCATTGAAGATCAAAAGATTCACAAGCATAATCAAATGGGGAGTTTATTGATACACTTCCTAAATGAAATGGGGAGTTTGTTGATACACTTTCTACTTGTGACACGTGAAGACTTTGAAGATCCTCTGACATGAAAGACATGGAAGTCGAACCATCACAGCAGCATCCAAGGGGGAGTTTGTTGATACACTTTGTGTGGACGCGGCACGTTCGGTTCGACACCTTTAACGGAATGAAGACCAAATCGGATATCCTCCTATCCTACTTGGGTCTGAAAAGATGTTTCATTTGTAATGTAATGATATATGACTGTGCATGTTGCATATTTAGTTATGAGTGTGTTTATATAGTTCACTAGGCCGAAACCTCATTGGGCTTAAACCCATACATGGCGAAACTCTGGTTGGGCCGAAACCCTCAAGGTTTCGTCGACGACATGTGACACGAAACCTCAAGTTTCGTCGAGAACATGTGACGAAACTCTAGAGTTTCGTCGTCTGTTAAGTTTCGTCGAGACACTTTTTGAGTTTCGTCGTTGTTGTATCTTGCTGACTATATAAGCACATAGTTTCTCACAGAACAAAAGAGAACACACACACGAGAGAACCAGAGAGAGTTTACAGAGATTATTTTGTAAACATTGTATTGTAACCGTTTCAAGTATTTATACAATGGAGTGTTAATCGTCGAGTCTCGTGTTCGTCATTTACGTGTTCGTAACTTGGTTTTACTTACCCGTTAGGATTTCGCACTCTCGGGTTTGTCGAAAAACAGGGAATAGAGGTTACTCGATCCTCCGGGTGGACCTACAATTAGGGGTGTCGATGATGGTGGTGAACCATGGGGTTGGCGGTGGTGGGGAAATGTTGGGTGGTGGTTGGTTGGTGTGTGTGGGAGAGGTGGGGAATGGTAGTGGGAGTGGTGGTGCACGGCGGTGGAAGTGGTGTTTGTGGTGAGGAATGGTGGTGGCGGTGATCTTGGATGAGAGAGAGTTGGGTTTGATTATTTAATATGGGTGTGTTTGTTTAAATAATAAAATTTAAAAATAAGTAAATAAGGTGAAAAAGAAAAGGTAAAAAACATACAGGTTTGGACTAAAATGGCACTTTATAAACTTTTTTTTTTTGATAATGACAAAAATACCCCTGGTTATAACCATGTTTTTTGACTGAGTTAAGCAATGTGATCAAAATGGCAACAAAAGGGAAAAGTCAGGGACCCAGAGGCGAAAAAAAAATCTATTTGGACTAAAATGGCAAATTTGGACAAAACTCAGGGACTAAAATGGCAATTTACTCTATATTTATTAACTTATTTTTAAAGTAATTAGTAAAAAGACTAAATTGCCCTTGAGTGATCAGATTTAACAGAAAAAATTAATTGAGTTAGGCTCAAAGGACATAACGTGCAAGATTTGAAAACATAAAGTAGAAAACTCGTTAATTATAAAGATAACGGACACCGCTTAAAAAATAGTATGAGGACAAAGGTCAAAATTTGCAATTCACGCTTCTTTTTATATAGATCAAAAAATAAATAGAAAAAGTATAATAGTAAAGTTTAAATACTTTCTCTCTTCAATTACAATAAAATATTTTCTCTCTTCAATTATACAAATGTGTATAAAAAATATATGTACAATAAAGTGTGTTTTGGATGTTTATAAAAAACAAACAATCAACACACACATGTGTATAAAAAACAATTACCTAGCTAACAACAGTTATACACATGTGTATAAAAAAACAAATAGTCACTATAAACGTGTATACAACCCAAATTGTTTAGCGCACATCAAGCAGTCACTATGCAAATGTATATAAAACTCAAATTCCTCAGTGAACAACAATTATACTCACGTGTATTAAATAAAAACAGTCACTATACACAATCGACGCCTTTATTTTTTTTAAATTAAAAAAATATAGAAAGACTATACTTAAAATTAAAGAGAATAAAATACTTGTTTTTATAATGTAATCGTTTTAGAAAAAATATAAATGTACGATAAGGTTATCTCATTTAAAAATTTATGGGGGTACTTTATTTAAAAGTAAAGACATAATTAAGAAAATAATATTTTTTTACTTTAACACCATTTTGAATAAAAAAATATAAAAATTGTAACAAGATGAATGGCCTAGATTAGTTTATTTAGTTTAAAATGGGGGGATATTCACAATGAATTTAATCCTATATATACACACATAAGATTTAAACAAAAAAACCTGAATAAATTTTCTAACCTTTCGTGAACCTCAATCCGTGAAGAAAAGAAGTTTAAAATTGTGAGAAAAATCTTCACGAAAGTTTGTTTTAAGGTTGTAGGGCATAAGTTCGCTTTTATTAAAAAAAATATATATACTAACGATACTCTTGTCATTTGTAGGATATAATGGTACAATATTTGTTAGGAAACTACATGAAAATAAATATAAAAATACAATTCTATATGTATCAAACATGATTCAAAATCTGTCTTTGATGGGTATATCAGCAAGCGCTCTTGTAGTATCCTTGATTCAAGTCTATGCGACATTGAGTGTTCAGCCTAGCTTCTTGACTGTAACAAGTAGCACACTAACATGTTGACGTTTTTTTTTTTTTTTTTTTTTTTTTTGTAAAGGATCGTGTTAGATACGGGGACCTTAAAACAGATTCCGCGTTTTTTCATAGATAAACATGTATTTTTCTAGGGTACAACAACTGGAACAATAGTGTACTATCAGAGAGATGGCTCTCGTGCCCGAGATTCCACCAGGTTATTTGGTGTTATTGTTTTGTGGAAAAGAATGAAGTTGAAATGAGTTTTAGAGAGTACCCTTCTCAAGTTTCGTAGAAACAATTGTTGGCCAAACAATTAACCAAGAACAACTATTTGTTCGAACCAACAGTTGTTTTGCTAGAACCACCGCTGAGCTTATTAGCAGTTGATGATTACAGTGGGTGTTGTCGTTGGCGTCATCAGTTGTTCCAGACCTGACCCGACCCGTTCGACCTACACTGCACGCACAAGATCCGAACCATGGGTCAACCAAAGTTGAACCGAGCTGCTCGAACCAACTTTCAAATATACAAAGGCGGCTCTCAAGCGACACGAGTGTCGAAAGTGCAAAGTGCGTCATCAAAGCGTCACATTGTGCACATCACCCACACCACGAGCGCACACGCGCGAGGGCGATTTGGAGCACCTCCTTATACACCATTTTTCTCATCATTGGTTCCAACCATACAAATTCAAACATTAATATCTCATTCATCTTAGCTCAAGTTCAGACATAGTTTGGTTTGTTGTAATGCTCTCACAACGTAGAACACGAAACCACAATTAATTATTTATTCAACACATATATATACACAAAATTATTGGTATCCAAAATATTTTGTAAAAACTGAATTTTCACTAAAATTTCCAACCCTTCTGATATGATAATTCTAGTCAACAAGCTACCTTTATCACTCAATCGGTGATTTTGAAAGGGCCAATGAAATAAAGAATCAATGTGTGCAAGCCATAAAGAAATTACACCTTTTTATGGAGAGAGCTTAAATAAAACATAATCCAAAAAATGAAATTTCATATGGTTTTCTTTTTTATCTGCATATGATTTATGCTAGTATTGAACAACTTTCAAAGATGTGTTCGACACATTCTGCTGTATAATATTTCAAATTAGTGGTGTCATCTCAATATTTGAATGACAATTATTGTTATATGAAGAATCTACTAAGGTTAAGTAGCTATCAAAACTTCCTCAAAAATCAATGATACAAGCTCATGGCCTAACCTTTAGAGTTTTAATAGTTCTCTCTCTCTCTCTTTTTTTTAAGTAAACCTCATTAAAAACTACAGCTGCCACAAACCGAGGCAACTAAAACCAACATTACAACATTACAAATTTACATCAATCAACCCAAAAAATAGACTCTCCTTTCATTCTAGCGTGTACCATAAGAAACCTATCTTTTTAACCTCACCGATAATAAAATCTAACTTTACTTGTTTGCTCTTGAATCTTGTCTCGTTCCTCGACCTCCATATAATCCAACAACCGATCCTGATAAGACCCATCACCACCTCTTTTTTCTTCCCTTATAACCCCACGTGATTATGAACTTCAATGAGGTCTCTAAAAGAAAAAACCACCAAATTCTGAATTTTACAACAATAACCAATGAATGACCAAAGCATCGACGCATAGTAGCAGGAGGTGAATAAATGATCAACACTCTCCTCACCCTCTTCACATAACCCACAAGTCGTGTTACCATCACCAATATTTCTCTTCTTTAATGCGACAAACGTAGCGATCTTACCCATTTCCGCCCTCCATATGAAGATATTACACTTGCTTGGGATCCACCTACACCCCTTAGGAACAAACTCGTCCGTTCTAATCCTGTTTTTATCAACAAGTTTCTTGACCGCATTCGTACTAAACCCTCTATCAACTGCCCCAATCCATTCCCATGCATCACGACCATGGTTCAACATAACCAGTAACAACATTGTGCACAGATTAACCAACTCATTGATTTCAACTTCGGTCGAGATGGGCTTCTTCCAGCGCACCGATCGCACACCCTACAACCTTTTTCCTCCTCCAACTTATAAATGTTAGGGAAACACTCTTTTAGCGGCCTGTTGGAAATCCACGGATCTAACCAGAATGCAATGTCCTCACCATTACCAACCGAGGCCTTGAAAAAATTTCTCAGCTGAATCTCGTCTATCGTAGTTTTGTTTAACACTTGAACAATGTTGAACCAGAACCCTCCAAGCGATCTTTTTACCGGAATAAAATCCCTACCTTGTCTAACATTATGTAACGCCTCAATCATTTTAGACCACAACTTGTTTTTGTTAGAGAGAAATCTCCACCCCCACTTAGTCAATAAAGAAGTATTGACGTTTTTCAACATGCTTAAATCGAGCCCACCATTCTTTTTAGGAAGCGCCACCTGCTCCCACGCAACCCAATGAATCTCTCACCGAACCATCCCCGCCCCATAGGAAATGTCTGATTTTCACTTGAACCGGCGTTTTATATAAGGGAAAGTAGTAGTTTGGAAGACTTTCTAAAACCGACTTGATGAGCGTTATTCTACCCCCATAGATAATAAAACCCCTTTCCATTTAGCAAGACGAGCATCGAATATATCATAGAGCGGTTTCCAATTACTCACCTGGTTCATGTTTGCCCCCACTATCAAACCAAGATACTTAAAAGGGAAACTACCCGCTTGACAACCGACTGCCGAAGCCATATTATTTAGCTCCACCGTGTTAACCCTAATGGCATAAATATTTGACTTCTCATAGTTTATTTTAAGGCCCGAACATATATGAAACACCCGAAGAATACGTACCACATTTCTAATGTTAGAACAGGACCATTCCCCAAGAATGATAGCGTCATCTGCGTACAATAAGTGCGAAATACACGGGCCATTAGGAATTTGAATTCCCGAAAAGCATCCATCCTTCTAGCTTTCTCAATCATGCAAGAAAGCATCTCCATAACCATAATGAAGAGGAAAGGCGAGACTGGATCTCCCTGCCGCAAACCTTTTTGGCACTTGAATTCGAAAGTCGGGGACCCGTTAGCTAAAACAGAGCATTTGGCTGAATCTAGAATTCCTTTAATCCAAAAAGACCATCTCTCCGGGAATCCGATTTGGCTCATCGTGGAAATCAAGAAGTTCCAATTCATATTGTCATTTATAAGAAGTGGCCCATCCAGAATGTAGTTACCTTTCCTCAATTTTCAAGAAAAACGCCTTCTTCTTTGTCTTCTTTCCCCAATTTGTTATCTCATTTATAAGAAGTGGCCCATCCAGAATGTAGTTACCTTTTATGAAAGCCGATTGTCATTCCGATATAACCGCCCCAATCACCTTTTTAAGACGGTTAGCAAGGACTTCAGAGACCACTTTGCTAATGATACCAATAAGGTTAATCAGCCGATAATTGTTAAGCTCCACCGGGTCTTTCATTTTCGGTATTAAAGTTATAAACGATGATCCACATCCAATATTAATCTTCCCATTAAAAAGAATTCATCCAGGATCGCTTTGAAGTCTTTTTCAGAAAAATTCCAAAATTGCTTAATAAATCTCATATTCAATCCGTCCGGACCAGGGGCCTTGTCATCACCGCAATCGCTAACCACCTCTCTAATCTCAGTCAAAGTGAACTGATCAACCAAGAATACCTTATCCTCCTGGGTCAGTTTCTTCACATCCTCACAGTTCAAACTGGGTCTAATACGAATCTCCTCCTTGAACCTGTTTCTAAAAAATCCCAACACCACTCTTTTAATCTTTGTAGGTTTTGAAATCCAAGTATCTCCCAGACGTAAACCTGGGATCTGATTTGAAGCCCTTCTCATGTTGACATGGCCATGAAAAATTTTTGTATTTTCGTCTCCTTCGAGCGCCCACCTCACTCTAGATCTTTGTTTCATGTCCGAGCTGTTTTTTAAATCGAAATCCAGCACCACTTTTTTGTTTTCAACATATGGTCATTCTTCTTCATTTAAAATCCGTTCCTCCATTAACTCTTCTAACTCCTCCAGCTCTTCTTTAGCTTTAACAACACTGGCCCCTTCTTTTTTCAGATGCTCGGCTCTCCACTCCTTGATAGCATTTCTTATGGCAGTGAACTTTCTCATAAGCCCAATGTCAGCAGCTTCGTCCCCTCCACTCACCAAATTCAACGTTTTTTTCCACCATCTCCTGAAAACCCGGTACTCCTAGCCATGAATTGAATATTCTAAAAGGCTTCGCACCAAAATTTTTCTTCGACACCGTTAGCACTAAAGACAGTGGTCAGAGTACATGGTCGGTAACCCCCTTAAACAAGCATCCAGCCATTTAAAAAGAATTCTGGGCAGACTAAAAAGAGGTCAATTTTATTTAACTTCCTTCCGTTATCTCTATGTACGTGAATTTTCTGCCCTTCAAGTCGTATTCAAGGAGACCAGTTTTATTAATAAACTCGTTAAAGTTTCTAGCACATGCGCTCTTGAAACTGGATTTTTTGCGTTCTTCAGGAACCCTCACCTCGTTAAAATCGCCAGCGATAACCCATAACCCATCCATGCCATCCATCGTCTCACTGATCTTGTTCCATAGGTTTAATTTGTCCGATGTTTTCTGAGGGGCGTACACATTTATAATATTAATCGATTCTTGAGACCCCTTTAATTTCCCACTCACAAGGAGAAAATTCTTGTCTTTCACCGAACCAACCATGTCAAAAACCCCTTTATCCCAAATACAAAGTAAACCTCCCGATTGCCCCAAAACCTCGACATACACCGAACCACAATCTTGTTTTCCCCAAAACTTAGCTAATTAAAAGATCTTCATATTTTGTTTCTTGGGTTAAGACAAAGTCTGTTGGTTTAAGGGTGATATGTGGCAATAATTTAGAGCTTAGTACTCAAATATCTTGATTTTTCTTGAAAAGTGTGCAATGAATTGTGTGTCATGATCCAATACAATAGACACCGGCACCTAGTGGCATGACGTTGGTCATCCATATCTCTTTTATGTGCACATTTATCTTGCTTTTGTAGAATAAGTTTCTTGAATAGGAAAGAAGTATGCACTTTTAGTCAAATGATCGACAGTTACCAAGACATCAAACCCTTTTACGATCTTTAGTAGTTTGATTATCATACCCTTGGGATATGCTCCCATTTAATTTTCACATCAGAATTTCAAGAGGCTATATATCATCATGCAGCTTCGACGTTCATCTTTTACTTGTAGATAAATAAAAGAGAAAATTACGAAAATGTCGGTTGACCAAACCTGTTTTCAAATTTGTCACACTCCTGCGTCCTTGGAGTGGCGCATCATGCACGAGATGCGTCCTTAGAGCGAAACCCAATAAAAAATAGACACGTGGCCACGAGACCCGTCCTTCAAGCACGGGATGCGTCCTTCAAGTACGGGATGCGTCCTTGGAGCACGGGATGCGTCCTTGGAGCACGAGATGAGTCGGGCAAGTTTCTGAAGCGTCCGGCGAGTTGCAGATTTCCGACGAGTTATCCGGCGAGTTATTTCATTCCAATCTAACAACGAACAGATCACGTTCTTCGATCAACCTGCAACTTCGATTTCGATTCAAATCTGTACCACTTGCAACTCTAAATTCAGACCCGATTCTTATAACAACACTTTTCAGTTGTCGCTAAAACCTTCTTCTCCTCTTTTTTTTTCTTTTAACACTAGAACTACACTATCTTCTATGACAATACGACCATCACAAATAAACCTGCAACTAGTTCTATCAGTCGATCACACACTACAGGTCACTCAAGATCTGAATTTTTTATTAGATTTCCGACTGCAAAATTTAGTGAGGGTGTTGAAACATGTTGGAAGAAACAACGGAGATGATAATGTTCGAAACTTAGATCGGAAGAAAGTAGAAGTCAGAAACCTCCCCGTTGCAATGAAATAACTCGCCGGAAAACTCTTCGGAAATCTGCAACTCGCCGGAAACCTCGCCGGACGCTTCAGAAACTTGTCCGACTCATCCCGTGCTCCAAGGACGCATCCCGTGCTTGAAGGACGCATCCCGTGGCTACGTATCCATTTTTTTATTGGGTCTCCCTATAAGGACGCATCCCGTGCTTGAAGGACGCATCCCGTGCATGATGTGACGTTCCAAGGACGCAGGAGCGTGACAAATTTGAAAAAAAAAATTGTCAACCGACATTTTCGTAATTTTCCCTAAATAAAACGTTTTTCACCATATCAGAATCACGATTAACTATGTCACATGCAAGTGAACAGTGAGACCACAAGAGCATAATTGATGATACTTAGAAGTTAGAACTAACATGCAACATAGACAAAACAAAATGACCTTCCATGTAATTAACTCTATAAAATATAAGCAAATACAATCAAATGATTTATTTTGTTTTATTGTTAATTATATTTTAAAACAAATGGTATTGTAAAAAATCTTAGCTTTGTGTGTGTTTGTGTGTGTGTTTTTTTTTTATAAAAGCAATATAATATTTATTAAAAAATGGTTCATATAAGCCAAGAGGGAAATGCAGCAAGGACTTACGTACAGGCAAATAGGCAATAATCCAATATAGTCGAAGTTAATGTGGATAAACCAAATTTTTTTTTTCAGTTAACCCAAGACCATACACGAATATGTGCAGCTAGTAGCACGGGTCATTTTCGTAATAATTCACGGGTCGTTTTCGTAATAATTGTTTACAACCAAAAACAAAACTTAAAAAAAATCATAAGGTTCTTAGAAGAAGGGGGATGCCATTTCCAGGGCTTCTCTTCACTGCAATTAAAGGACGTTTCCAATATCACCCACCCATTGCCAAATGCCAAGTGTCAGTAGAGGTAGCCTCTATCACCCAATCTCAAAGCCAATGGAGATAAGTTTTTAAGGAAGCAAATGGACCACTTGAATCGAAACTTTGGGTAGGAACTAGGATATTTTTAAATTGTTAAAGTTGATTGAACCGTTTAAACTGAAGTAAATAACTAAATCAGTTTTGTGGGCCAGTTTGAGATTTATACGGTTCTTTTCATAATTTACGATTAAAAAACATGTTTAGTGGTTCAATTCTCGGATTAAAGTTTAGAATCAACCGTGCAAACCAAAGCGGTTGTTTACCATTATTTGTTTTTTTTACATTTTTTCGTATATACACCACAAGGCCAACATGTTTTGTTTAAACAAAAAACGAACTTAATAGATCGATCAAGAATTTTCATCAAGCCCGGTCAAATAATGAACACCAAGACATACTTACAATGTGCCACACGTTTTATGGAAGCCTGATTTTAGTAAAGGTTAATATTTTTTTTTATTCCTTTTCAAAATTCTTTGTAACATGGTACATCTGTCCTATAATAACTACCTACTAGATAAAAAAAAGGGTCCTAATATTAACACATGTGAAAACTTATTTACACATGTTGTATACGGGCCGTATACACCATGTGTAAATAAGTTTGCCTGGTCGTATACAATGTATACGAACGTGTATACGGGCCGTATACTCTTATACGGCCCGTATGGAACGCAAATTTGATTTTTCAAGTATTTAAGGGATTTAAGGTGTAAATCACACTAGATATTTTACAGTCATGAGGTGCTCAAACCTTTTTAAAAATAGAAAAAAAATAAAACATTAACAAGTAACAAAGATTGAAGAACAAGAAAACGTGTCGTATGACTGTAATAAAACGGAAGCTATCAACGCGGGATTACGGGCATGGTGTTATTCTTTATTTAATATTTATAGAATAAAAGGAAGGGTGAGGCATTTGATGAGAGTTGTAAGTAGTCTGAATAAAACGGAAGATATCAACGCGGGATTACGGACATGCGTTTAATTCCCAACATATTTGTTTTGTCACGTACATTTCTTAAGAAACTTTTCGTGCACTGAACCTTCACCTCCAATCATTTCCTGGTCAAATCACACACTATAAAGTTTAAACTTATCGTGTGTTTTAGTTTGGAAAGATGACCGAATAGAGATCTGAATAACAAACTGTGGAGAACTTGTTTGCGTTATCCACCAACAATCCATTCATTATCTGTTGTTGTCTAAAACAATATCAATTAACGTTCAGTTGTGTACACAAATTCATCACCGGTTTCTATATCACAAGCACATACATAGGGAGAATGTTCTCGAGATTGAAGGAAAAGAAAAAATGGTTGCTGATGTTTTTCACTATCAGCATTTTGTTGGTTTGTTTGAGAACCAGATTCCAATGTCCTACTACTTCAATCATTCCTACATTATTGAAAATTACTATATCACCCGCCATTCTCTTGCACCTGTATACATTGATTGTGGATTTTCTTGAGTCGTCGGGAAAACTTTTCCTCAGGGGAGGGTGAGTAGTATGAGTCTGAGTCCATTGTGGTTCGTGAATGTTGGAAGAACCCGACACGTCTTCTGCTGCCTCTTCGGTTGGTAAAAGACATAGGATGGCTTCTAATACAGGCTCTTTGTCAGTTGTGGTTGATTTATAGGAGGATGTTATGAAACGAATATATGTTTATGCGAACATCCTTATTTTGTCACGTACATGCGTTTAATTCCCAACATCCTTATTGTATCAGACTCTCTCCCCTCCTGATGCAATTTTCATAGTGGTACCAATGTCCTGCTACTACAATCCTTCCAACGCCTGATTCCGATACAACCCTTGATGTTGAAACCAGTTTTACCAATGGACAACTGGTTAAAAGATGTAGAAGAGTTTGTGTAGAGACCTTTAATGTGAGATTCTTCAAGTTTGCACATTTTGAGAAAATACCAATGTGTTTGTCAGCTTTCGTCAACACACAAAGTGACAGAATGATGTGGATCAACAGAAATAACTGAAAATAACTCGCCTGATTGTGGATTTTTGTTGGGTCAGAAACTTAACAAGAGAAGCAATTTTCACAGTGGTACCAATGTCCTACTACTACAATCCTTCCAACGCCTGATTGGATCGTTCTTCATTTATTGGATCGTTCTAATAGATTAAAGAGGTTTTTACCATTTTTTACCATATGTATACGGGTCGTATACGGTTTATACGGCCGTATACCATTGGTAAAAAATATTTTTACCGATCGTATACAATGTATACGATGTTTGTATACGGGACGTATATTATTATACGGCTCGTATACTATGGGTAAAAAATGGTAAAAAAAAGGGTTTATTCTCTTTAATCTATTAGAACGATCCTTGTCTTGAGAACCTGATTCTGATTTAAACAACGGAATTTGTGGATCAACAGAAATAACTAAAAATAACTCGCCATTCTCTTGCACGAACCACAATGGACTCAGACTCATACTACTAGCAGAAGAACCCGACACGTCTTCTGTGATGATTCGAAACATTCCGAATAACTAGCAGAAGAACCCGACACGTCTTCTGTGATGATTCGAAACATTCCGAATAACTAGAATAACCCGACAATCACAAGTTGTTGATCTTTGGGTGGTGATTTACTCCCGAACACGTCTTCTGTGATGATTCAATACAAACTCTTCTGAAAGACAAGAATACAACGTTCATGTATCACAAGGAATGACCGATCATGTGTTCATCATTGTTCTTGAAGATGAAGATGAAGAAACGAGAGTTTGTTTTGAGAAATTAACAAGGTAAACCTGAACCTTCAAGTTGAACCGTTAGTAATGCTAGATGTCATTTTAGACACTTACTTGAACCGTTAGTAATGCTAGATGTCATTTTGGCTGAACCTTAAAGTTGTTGATACATATCGTCCGTTCATTTGTGTACCCTTCAATCTTCTTGAGTATTTTTCTAACTTTATGCGTGCATCCACCACAGTTAATATTAACTTTGAGTGAAAGAGTTTTGAAACCGGGCGGAATCTACGAAGAAAC
Organism: Helianthus tuberosus; assembly: GCA_030545235.1. Lineage (NCBI taxonomy): Eukaryota > Viridiplantae > Streptophyta > Magnoliopsida > Asterales > Asteraceae > Helianthus > Helianthus tuberosus. The sequence goes on along the minus strand of JARYGA010061147.1, from coordinate 169,814 downwards.
TGTTGGAATTTGTGGATTTCGGTTGGTTCGGAAACTTAACAAGAGAAGCAACTAAAAAAATACAATTGATTTTCTGGTTGATTTTGAGGGTGAGGGTTTGGATTTGACTCAAAGTTAACACTCTGATTCAGATCCAGGAAGCAGATGTTTAGTAGTGTTTGAGAAACTAACAAGGTAATGCTAGAAGTTTTTACCATTTTTACCATATGTATACGGGCCGTATACCGTTTATACGGCCGTATACTCTCGGTTAAAAACAAATTTACCGATCGTATACAATGTATACGATGATTGTATACGGGCCGTATAATATTATACGGCTCGTATACTATGGGTAAAAATGGTAAAAAAATGGTTTATTCTCTTTAATCTATTAGAACGATCCTTGTCTTGAGAACCTGATTCTGATTTAAACAATGGAATTTGTGGATCAACAGAAATAACTGAAAATAACTCACCATTCTCTTGCACCTGTATACGTTGATCTCGTTGTTGCAAACTCCTTTAATGTGAGATTCTTCAAGTTTGCACATTTTGAGAAAATACCAATGTGTTTGTCAGCTTTGTCAACACATAAAGTGACAGAATGAAGATCCAATGTTGTTAATGTTGGAAAGATGATCGAACAGAGATCTGGAGAGTTGATGCAATTTTCCAAGCATTTTAACGTGTGTTGTAATTTTAATGAAGCAATGAAGATTGAATATGCAAACCGCATCTGTCTTCTGTTATGATTCGAAACATTCCGAATAAACTAGCAGAACCCGACACGTCTTCTGTGATGATTCGAAATATTCCGAATAACTAGCATAACCCGACAACGCTTACGGCCAGATTCTTTCCTTCAATCTTGGCAAAATCAATGCCTGCTTGTTTTATAATCACGAAAGTACTGAACAACCGAGATAACAGCTCCGGTATTTATCACCAACTCATCTTTAGTAGTGTTTGTTTGAGAACCTGATTCAGATACACAACGGTCTCTTTGCTTCGTCCACTAGAACTATTTGTGTATGCATTCTTTTGGTAGTTAACAACGCTAATTAGAAAAAAATATGTAAAATTAATCATATCGATTGCTATAACAGGATGGATGTGACACACATAGATAGATAAGCTGTCACATTTGTCAAGACTGTTTGTCGGGTTTCCAATGCTCACACAGGGTGATAAACAACGCTGATACACGTAACATCTAGTTATATTCAGATTTAAACAATGCCTGCCTCAACTGAGATAACGGACATCCATCAAGCTCAAAAAGAAAACTTGTGTTTCCCATAGTCACAAAAGATTGCGTTTTGTATTTCGCATAGCCACCATTTCCGTAGTAAAAAACGGTTGCGGTTTGTATTTCGCATAGCCATCGTTTCCGTAGTAAAAAACGGTTGGGTTTGCACATTCAATCTTCAATACTTCATTAAAATACCATTAGTAGAAGAACCCGACACGTCTTCATGTAACAGAGAATGTTTTAGAAATTGAAGGAAAATGAAAAGATTTGTTGAAATCGAATTTGACAACTATGACAGCTTATTAAAAGTATCGTGTGTTGTAGTTTGGAAAGATGACCGAACAGAGATCTGAATAACAAACTGTGGAGAACTTGTTTGTGTCAGGTTCTTCTGCTAGTTACTCGGAATCGATAAATAACCAACACGAAGATTTCTGTGATTGCTAAGGTTTTCATCAACGGACTGATCAGTAACGTTACTCTACCTGTGCTCCGATTTAAGCGGCATGTTCCGATCAACGTTTATCGACATTGTTAAAGGTGATGAAGAGCTTAGAAACCCTAGAATGATTGTGTTTTTACGGGAATAAAACGTGATACTTGAAAAAACGCCAATATATACGGCCCGTATATAGTTATACGGCCCGTATACATGTGGTGACATCAAAAACCCACAAAAATAAATCAATTGAGCCGTATACGTTTTACAAATCGTATACACATGTATACGACCCGTATAACTGTATACGGGCCGTATATAATAAAAACAAAAAAAAAACATTCCCTGCGCATTTTCCTATTAAAAAACATTCTATACGAGCCGTATAATTGTATACGGCCCGTATACAATAGGGGATGTGAAAATAAGATATAGGATATGTGGGAAAAAGGCACCCATAAAAAAACATACATATAGAGTTTAAGAAAAATGTTATTATTACAATCCTAATGATTGTTTGTACAAAAGAAGCTGGACCTAAATGTTTTGCAACATAGTACATCTGTCCTAAAATAACAACCATGATATAAAGAAAGCATAAATATATATAGAGTTTAATTAAAATGTAAGTATTACAGTTTTTTATTTGATAGAATGAGAATATTACCAATTTCTAGTATTTATTTAAAGCCTTTATGTGTAATATAAATTAGGGAGAATGTTGTAAACATAATAAAGTGTACCTATTACTTTTTAGAATTGGATAACTATTTTGATAAATATTAAAATCATAACTATGTTGAGTTGAGTGATGATTTTACGATAGATTCACCATATCGAATTATTGTGGAAATGCCTGACTTTTCACTATAACTATCATGAGTTCCAATCCCATAACTATGACTGATGAAGTGTCGCTGATATGTCAACAAGAGTGTGACAGACTTCGTTTGTGACTTTCGGATCCTAGTATAGTTTTCTTGACGAGAACAAAATCCAACATAAAACAAATGACTATCATTTTCCACAAACCGTTACAGAATTGAACCAGGATTCAATACAAACTAAAACACAATATCATAATTAACAGAAAGCAAAGAAATGAAATGTGAGGAACAACCTTAAGACCCAAACTCATACATACAATACATATTTAAAAGTTCGATTTCGAAATCAAGACGAAATCAAGTATCCTGAATAATTTATGCACACTTGAAGCCATCTGGGGCTTTCTTGCCACAAACATTAAGAAGCAAGGTCAGAGCGACAGGCACATTCAGATCGTTCCCCAATACTTTAGCTTTGATGGCAGTGCATAGGCAAACCGCAGCCTCGAGGTCAGCAAGGCCTTTGATGAGGGTGCAGCATGGTTTAGTTGGTGGTGAGCCAACTTCCACAGAAATCAAACCAAGTAAATTGGCACACACCCCAAGTTTCAAGGTGTCTTTAGGGCAGGTAGCCTTAGCCTCCGGCGCCGGTTTTGGGGCAGGGCTACCACAAGTCCCACAGCCACTCACCATGGCAAAAAAGAGCACATTGAGTGCTAGAAAGAAAACTAGTGAAGCATTGCTTTTTGAAGCCATCTCTAAGTGAGCAAAGTTAAGCCCTTTATGTTTAGGATGATTTGTGAATGTAGAGAAAGGTTTGAAGGGTATATATAGGTGCAAAAGCTTGCGTTTTGGTCCTAATGTGCTGGCATCAAGAGGTACACATATATCAATATGCAAATGGCCATAAGAGGTACACATTAACATGCAAATATTGGCCACTGGCCATGTTTTACAACAATGTAGTAACTTATCATATCTTTACTAGAGTTCCAATTATTGTAATATTCCTCTAGATACATTGCTAGGGTTATTGTATTTATAGGTATAAGTTTGAGATTGCTATTTCCCTGGTAACCAGGTGGAACAATGAAAAGATAAACATCGATTATGATCACGATGATAAAGATAGGAATGAATATATTCAGTCTTAAATGTATACTTCCATTATACTTGATTACTTTACATGGATATCATGAAGGTGTACAAGGTGAAAGTACAAAAACATAATATTAGGTTGATCATCGTGTTTGTTGGATAGAAAAGAATAAAATGAATTATTGAATTCGTCCATGCACTAGCTGCCATGGTTCCTTTGTCTTGTTTAACCACTAAAAAAGCAAAGTCTTTCCATATTAGAATCCGCTTCTTTGTAGTGAGAAGTACTCAGATTTTTGGTTTTCGAGCTTCTTTAGTTTAGTTTCCGGACAAAAAGCATAGACACTACGAAATAAAGAATATCGCTGACCGGCACATCCAACGCTAATGATGGGTAATAGTGTTACTGACGGAAAAGCGTGTTAGATTTTTGTTAGTAAGTAATCTCATTTGTGACACGTTATGAAAGTTAATGACGGATCACTAATGTCCAGATTTATTGACGGATCACCAACAACTTTTGTAAAGTTGCCCAAACAGATAGTTTCAGACGGATAACCAACTTAAGGGTTTAGCAACGGATTTCTTTAGACTTTAAGGACGACTTTTCATTAATAACCGTCGGTGTGGTTAATTAGTTTAATATTATTTTTTGGAATTTCAAAAAAATAAAGATCTACCATACTTGAAAAACATAGATGTTGCCAATTTCAGGTTAAGATACACGACAACTACTACAAAGATCGGTTTTTTAAACTGATACCCACAGATTACCAACAGCATGAGTGTCGGTACTATTGGTCCATTCACCGAAAAAATTTGAAAAGCGTGTGCAAGAATCAAATCCTAATTCTTATCCTCGGTACACCAACAAATTGTTAGTGAGCATTGGTGGACAAATAGTGTAAATTATAGCCAAAATTCTCGATCGTCCCCTTTAAAAGTTTGGTTAAATTCACCGAGAAAATAAATCAGGGATCCGTCACTGTTCGGGGTACATTGTTCCTCCAAAAACAATAAAAATGTAGAGTTCCCTCCAAACATTTTTGTAAGTAGATGTCGGTTTAATCATGGACAGAAATTCTGTTGGTAATCCCCAACCTGCAAACAGAATATCCGACTTTTTAACTTAAATTATATCATCATTTCTTGTGGTGTAATTGTTTCCGTCAAAGATTCCCTCAGTAATTAGTAACTACAGACGGATATTATCCGTTGGTAATTTTACTAACAGATATTGTCCGTTTGTGATACTCAATTTTATAGTAGTGAGACAGCTTTCTAAGTGTAAAGAATGGACGAGTGACATCTTGATCAATAAGCACAAGCAGGTATCGAGTGTTGAGATGAACTTTATTTTCCCATAAAGGGCAGTTTTTTTGGAATTGGGGTCTTTGCTATTTAGTCTCAGCTCTTAAAATACATTCGCCATTCTTTGTGTTGATCTGAACGTTAACTAGGATACTCCGCTTGAAGCATCCATTACTTATAAGTTTCGTAACTCCAAATGGAACGAAAGTTATGTATGTAGTCTACTTGGATATGTCTGGTTGGTCCAAATTAGCTTTTTGTCCCTTTGATCAAGTCCATATAGTTTGCAACTTATATGAAGTGAAAATATCTTTTTCATAGTTTAAGTCATCTCAATCGTGCCTCATATATTGCAGTATCCATCAATGTATTATAGTCTATTATTATCTTGCAGTCATCAATCACCACTTGTTTTTAATCAAATTGTTAACTTTTAGTTCGTCAATTTCATTTACACTAAGTGTGACGGACACGATCATAACGTATCTGAAATCAAGGATTGACTTGAAAATAACAAGTCAACTGTTGTCTACATTCTACACATGCAGTTCTACTCATTCCCACAGATTCACCGAATGACTGTGATTGGTTTTGTTCTTGTTTTTGTATCTTGTATCTTGTGAAGCATGTCGTACATCCACATGAATTTGGTCCATTCATTTTGTTGTCCAAATTGGATATTTTTCTTGAAGGAAAAGAAGAGGTTATAAGAATTTGTATCCTTATTCACAAATCACAAGTGGCATTATTTGTGGCTGTGATGAAAATTAAATTCACAAGAGAGAAAGGTGTGGTCCATGATGCTATAAATCGATGTTCATTGATTTCTTTATGTCTTATCAATAATTACATTTCATTATTGTTAAGATTAGAGTCCGTGTTTTGATTAGTATTGATGGCAGAAAAGCGGAACCGACAACAAAATCTGAAATAGAAACTTAGGGATGGGTAATGATAAGAGTATTTAGGTATGGGCGCATGTATGAGACCAGTTATAAACATATCTTTCATGGATCTAGATCTTTTATGGATCTAGGATGAGTATGATGTTAGGTGATATTTACGATTACCTGAAACTAGTCTCATAACCCTTACCCACATCAAAATTGAATATTTTATTAAATTATATAATCTTAAAATTTTAATAGCAATATTTTGAAAATGTAATAAACATGACAATATTAAAAATATAAAATTGTTATAAGAGCACAATTGATCACCTATGATTTTAAGTTAATATATGGAATGAGTTTAAATTTGAGTAATGGAAAATCGGGAATCCCAATGCTTAACTTTTAACCATGATAAATGGTTTACCTAATAGCATATGAGAACAAAGAGGAAATGACTAGCATAGGAGACCGAATGTGAAACACGATTACTATATAATCAGGTATGAGACTAACATAATTAATTAAAAAAAAAAAACATTACATATATATTTGCCCCATAACGAAGGTAAAACATACACATACAATCTTTATCTACAATAACAAGTGGCGAGTCTATTATTATAAATACTACAAACAAATAAACAAATAACTGCTCTCATGGTTCATCCTTCACCTTCAAAGCCTTTGACGAGCTTTACACGAGTTCTAATCCATCTAGGGACAATTTTTTGTTTCTTTTTTTCTTTTATACATTTATCAATTCAAATATGTAGTGGTGTTCATCGAATCGAATATCGAATTTTTGAATTATTCGAATCGACTTGTTCGAATAATTTTTATTTTTCCTTGAATTCGTATTTGATTCGAATTCAACTAAAACTTACCGAATTCGATTCGAATTCGTATTTGAATAATAAAACCCAATTCGTATTCGATTCGTATTCGATTAAAAATTCGAATTCGAATAAATTCGATTTAATTCAGATTCTTAAAAAATATGTAAAAAAATCTTTCAAAACGAAACATAAATTTTAAAGCAGCCATAAAGCACGATATCACATTAAAAATTCCTAATAAAGTACCACAAGTCCAAAATTCAAAACGAGAAGTCGGGAATAACCACTCCACATTACAAGTTAATATTTTTAGAGTAAATTACAAAAATCGTCATTTATGTATGTCACTTATTGCAAATTGTGTCATTTGTCTTCAATAATTACAGAAAACGTACTCGATGTTTGCAAACCCTTGCAAGTTATGTCCTTTATCCCTAATTCAGTTAATTTTTTTGGTTAAATCTGACCAAATGGACCCCATATGAAGGTATTTTTGTGGTTAAATCTAACAAAATGGACCCCACATAAGAGTATAATTTCCAAATTACCCTCATGTGGGGTCCATTTGGTCAGATTTAACCACAAAAAATTAACTGAGTTATGGCTAAAGGACATAACTTGCAAGGGTTTGCAAACATCGGGTCCGTTTTCTGTAATTATTGAAGATAAAGGACACGGTTTGCAATAAGTAATATACATAAAGGACTACTTTTATAATTTACTCATATTTTTATGCTTAGAAAACTGTTGATAGATTTGTTACTTAGGTTTTAGTTATGGGTCATGTAGTGAGTTTGGTAATGGGTAATTTTAATACATGAAAAAAATGAAAATAATTTTTAGGATAGCCTAATAAAAGTTATATATGTATTATATATAAAAATAATAAATAAAAATGCATAATTTTTATTCGAATTTCGAATCGAATCGAATTTGAAATTATAAATTCGTATTCGATTTACTTGGCTCGAATTGAATCGAATTCAAATTTTAATTCTTCTAATCGAAACAAATTCTTGATAATCGAATTTAAACGAATTTCGATTTTTTCGAATTCGAAACGAATTCTGCACACCCCTATAAATGTGTAGGTTATGTAAAATAATCTTAATTCTTCTTACCTTAACATTGAAATTTAATATCCGTAAAAATTGGGGTCGACGAATTTATAACATTCCTTAACGTACGATGTGTACGAGATGAAATTACGCACGTTATAAAATGTAAAGCCCTATTCACGGATTGACCCAAAACGACGCAGCGGAAAATGAACCGTAAAATTTCTTTCTTTTAACTACTCTAACATACTTAAATACCGTTTAGGTCAACCCTTCTAACATAAATACATCTTTCATCATTTATTTAATGTAACTATGTTAACAAATGATTACAAACAACGTGACCGCTTTCCCGTACAATCCATGATCTTCAACTTGATCCTCGTTCACATGACCATCATGAATATCTTATTAACCTGCGGTCACCATATATAACCAACATGTTAGTACATGGTAACATCATATATAATTTAATACATATACTTAAAAGGTTATATCACATTCTAACTACGTAAGGTATTCCAATGAAACATCCTCTCAATTTTATTTACTCGAGTCCGACATCAATTCCTCGAGAGTCCGGCGTTCCCATACCTGCACTCCATTTATTTCATTCTCAATAGTAACATGGTTAGGAGTACGTAATCTCAAACATATTGAAAACCCACATCTTCACATATACGTATACCAGTGATCTACAATCATTAGATTACCACACGTGTATACACTTTCATATATCTAAGTACATTCATATGTACGTACGTACATACAAGTTCACACTACTTACACAAGCTACAGATCCATATCTACATACACACATACATACAAGTCACATTCACTTATTTGTAACTTGACTCTTATCTACAATCATATCAACACAAATCAATGCAATTACAAACAAACATAACCGACTAACTTCCAACAAACATGATGAACATTCCATTAACACGATGAACATTAAGCAACATAATGAACATTCCATTAACACGATGAACATTCAGCAACATAATGAACATCCCATTAACACGATGAACATTCAGCAACATAATGAACATCCCATAAACACGATGGACATTCAGCAACATAATGAACATTCCATTAACACGATGAACATTCAGCAACATAATGAACATTCCATTAACATGATGGACATTCAGCAACATAATGAACATTCCATTAACACGATGAACATTCAGCAACATAATGAACATTCAGCAACATAATGAACATTCCATTAACACGATGAACATTCAGCATCATAATGAACATTCCATTAGCATGATGGACATTCAGCAACATAATGAACATTCCATTAACACGATGAACATTCAACAACATAATGAACATTCCATTAACACGATGGACATTCAGCAACATAATGAACATTCCATTAACACGATGAACATTCAGCAACATAATGAATATTCAGCAACATAATGAACATTCCATTAACACGATGAACATTCAGCAACATAATGAACATTCCATTAACACGATGGACATTCAGCAACATGATGAACATTCCATTAACACGATGAACATTCAGCAATATAATGAACATTCCATTAACACGATGGACATTCAGCAACATAATGAACATTCCATTAACACGATGAACATTCAGCAACATAATGAACATTCCATTAACACGATGAACATTCAGCAACATAATGAACATTCCATTAACACGATGAACATTCAGCAACATAATGAACATTCCATTAACACGATGGACATTCAGCAACATAATGAACATTCCATTAACACGATGGACATTCAGCAACATAATGAACATTCTATTAACACGATGAACATTCAGCAACATAATGAACATTCAGCAACATAATGAACATTCCATTAACACGATTAACATTCAGCATCATAATGAACATTCCATTAACATGATGGACATTTAGCAACATAATGAGCATTCCATTAACACGATGAACATTCAGCAACATAATGAACATTCCATTAACACGATGGACATTCAGCAACATAATGAACATTCCATTAACACGATGAACATTCAGCAACATAATGAATATTCCATTAACACGATGGACATTCAGCAACATAATGAACATTCCATTAACACGATGAACATTCAGCAACATAATGAACATTCCATTAACACGATGGACATTCAGCAACATAACGAACATTCTATTAACACGATGGACATTCAGCAACATAATGAACATTCCATTAACACGATGAACATTCAGCAACATAATGAACATTCCATTAACACGATGAACATTCAGCAACATAATGAACATTCCATTAACACGATGAGACTATCATCTTAATTTACATTAAGGATAGACGAAGTTCATATGAACTTACCTTGGTACTTACCCTTACCCGTAAATTCTTACATGGTTCCCTATATACAACATACCAAACTTCATTTATAAATAAGACGTGATTCCGGAAATCACTTACCTTAAGAGTCCATATTCGCATCCGTTTCCTCGCCTCCTTTTGACCCGTTAGCCTTCCAGGCTTCCATCCATCTTGACATGATCCCTATACTTTCATGTTATCGCATTCACATTCTTGTTAGCATACATGATTGTACATATTAACGATCATATCAAATTCATTTTTCACATTTGACTTTCATTAGTCAATTCCAACAAGCATACGGCATATTTCCACAAGTCAATCTTTTCAAACTCATATAATTCATCACGTCATCACATATAACACATATGGATATAACAAAAAAAACATTCCCTACGCATTTTCCTGTTAAAAAACATTCTATACGAGCCGTATAATTGTATACGGCCCGTATACAATAGGGGATGTGAAAATAAGATATAGGATATGTGGGAAAAAGGCACCCATAAAAAAACATACATATAGAGTTTAAGAAAAATGTTATTATTACAATCCTAATGATTGTTTGTACAAAAGAAGCTGGACCTAAATGTTTTGCAACATAGTACATCTGTCCTAAAATAACAACCATGATATAAAGAAAGCATAAATATATATAGAGTTTAATTAAAATGTAAGTATTACAGTTTTTTATTTGATAGAATGAGAATATTACCAATTTCTAGTATTTATTTAAAGCCTTTATGTGTAATATAAATTAGGGAGAATGTTGTAAACATAATAAAGTGTACCTATTACTTTTTAGAATTGGATAACTATTTTGATAAATATTAAAATCATAACTATGTTGAGTTGAGTGATGATTTTACGATAGATTCACCATATCGAATTATTGTGGAAATGCCTGACTTTTCACTATAACTATCATGAGTTCCAATCCCATAACTATGACTGATGAAGTGTCGCTGATATGTCAACAAGAGTGTGACAGACTTCGTTTGTGACTTTCGGATCCTAGTATAGTTTTCTTGACGAGAACAAAATCCAACATAAAACAAATGACTATCATTTTCCACAAACCGTTACAGAATTGAACCAGGATTCAATACAAACTAAAACACAATATCATAATTAACAGAAAGCAAAGAAATGAAATGTGAGGAACAACCTTAAGACCCAAACTCATACATACAATACATATTTAAAAGTTCGATTTCGAAATCAAGACGAAATCAAGTATCCTGAATAATTTATGCACACTTGAAGCCATCTGGGGCTTTCTTGCCACAAACATTAAGAAGCAAGGTCAGAGCGACAGGCACATTCAGATCGTTCCCCAATACTTTAGCTTTGATGGCAGTGCATAGGCAAACCGCAGCCTCGAGGTCAGCAAGGCCTTTGATGAGGGTGCAGCATGGTTTAGTTGGTGGTGAGCCAACTTCCACAGAAATCAAACCAAGTAAATTGGCACACACCCCAAGTTTCAAGGTGTCTTTAGGGCAGGTAGCCTTAGCCTCCGACGCCGGTTTTGGGGCAGGGCTACCACAAGTCCCACAGCCACTCACCATGGCAAAAAAGAGCACATTGAGTGCTAGAAAGAAAACTAGTGAAGCATTGCTTTTTGAAGCCATCTCTAAGTGAGCAAAGTTAAGCCCTTTATGTTTAGGATGATTTGTGAATGTAGAGAAAGGTTTGAAGGGTATATATAGGTGCAAAAGCTTGCGTTTTGGTCCTAATGTGTTGGCATCAAGAGGTACACATATATCAATATGCAAATGGCCATAAGAGGTACACATTAACATGCAAATATTGGCCACTGGCCATGTTTTACAACAATGTAGTAACTTATCATATCTTTACTAGAGTTCCAATTATTGTAATATTCCTCTAGATACATTGCTAGGGTTATTGTATTTATAGGTATAAGTTTGAGATTGCTATTTCCCTAGTAACCAGGTGGAACAATGAAAAGATAAACATCGATTATGATCACGATGATGAAGATAGGAATGAATATATTCAGTCTTAAATGTATACTTCCATTATACTTGATTACTTTACATGGATATCATGAAGGTGTACAAGGTGAAAGTACAAAAACATAATATTAGGTTGATCATCGTGTTTGTTGGATAGAAAAGAATAAAATGAATTATTGAATTCGTCCATGCACTAGCTGCCATGGTTCCTTTGTCTTGTTTAACCACTAAAAAAGCAAAGTCTTTCCATATTAGAATCCGCTTCTTTATAGTGAGAAGTACTCAGATTTTTGGTTTTCGAGCTTCTTTAGTTTAGTTTCCGGACAAAAAGCATAGACACTACGAAATAAAGAATATCGTTGACCGGCACATCCAACGCTAATGATGGGTAATAGTGTTACTGACGGAAAAGCGTGTTAGATTTTTGTTAGTAAGTAATCTCATTTGTGACACGTTATGAAAGTTAATGACGGATCACTAATGTCCAGATTTATTGACGGATCACCAACAACTTTTGTAAAGTTGCCCAAACAGATAGTTTCAGACGGATAACCAACTTAAGGGTTTAGCAACGGATTTCTTTAGACTTTAAGGACGACTTTTCATTAATAACCGTCGGTGTGGTTAATTAGTTTAATATTATTTTTTGGAATTTCAAAAAAATAAAGATCTACCATACTTGAAAAACATAGATGTTGCCAATTTCAGGTTAAGATACACGACAACTACTACAAAGATCGGTTTTTTAAACTGATACCCACAGATTACCAACAGCATGAGTGTCGGTACTATTGGTCCATTCACCGAAAAAATTTGAAAAGCGTGTGCAAGAATCAAATCCTAATTCTTATCCTCGGTACACCAACAAATTGTTAGTGAGCATTGGTGGACAAATAGTGTAAATTATAGCCAAAATTCTCGATCGTCCCCTTTAAAAGTTTGGTTAAATTCACCGAGAAAATAAATCAGGGATCCGTCACTGTTCGGGGTACATTGTTCCTCCAAAAACAATAAAAATGTAGAGTTCCCTCCAAACATTTTTGTAAGTAGATGTCGGTTTAATCATGGACAGAAATTCTGTTGGTAATCCCCAACCTGCAAACAGAATATCCGACTTTTTAACTTAAATTATATCATCATTTCTTGTGGTGTAATTGTTTCCGTCAAAGATTCCCTCAGTAATTAGTAACTACAGACGGATATTATCCGTTGGTAATTTTACTAACAGATATTGTCCGTTTGTGATACTCAATTTTATAGTAGTGAGACAGCTTTCTAAGTGTAAAGAATGGACGAGTGACATCTTGATCAATAAGCACAAGCAGGTATCGAGTGTTGAGATGAACTTTATTTTCCCATAAAGGGCAGTTTTTTTGGAATTGGGGTCTTTGCTATTTAGTCTCAGCTCTTAAAATACATTCGCCATTCTTTGTGTTGATCTGAACGTTAACTAGGATACTCCGCTTGAAGCATCCATTACTTATAAGTTTCGTAACTCCAAATGGAACGAAAGTTATGTATGTAGTCTACTTGGATATGTCTGGTTGGTCCAAATTAGCTTTTTGTCCCTTTGATCAAGTCCATATAGTTTGCAACTTATATGAAGTGAAAATATCTTTTTCATAGTTTAAGTCATCTCAATCGTGCCTCATATATTGCAGTATCCATCAATGTATTATAGTCTATTATTATCTTGCAGTCATCAATCACCACTTGTTTTTAATCAAATTGTTAACTTTTAGTTCGTCAATTTCATTTACACTAAGTGTGACGGACACGATCATAACGTATCTGAAATCAAGGATTGACTTGAAAATAACAAGTCAACTGTTGTCTACATTCTACACATGCAGTTCTACTCATTCCCACAGATTCACCGAATGACTGTGATTGGTTTTGTTCTTGTTTTTGTATCTTGTATCTTGTGAAGCATGTCGTACATCCACATGAATTTGGTCCATTCATTTTGTTGTCCAAATTGGATATTTTTCTTGAAGGAAAAGAAGAGGTTATAAGAATTTGTATCCTTATTCACAAATCACAAGTGGCATTATTTGTGGCTGTGATGAAAATTAAATTCACAAGAGAGAAAGGTGTGGTCCATGATGCTATAAATCGATGTTCATTGATTTCTTTATGTCTTATCAATAATTACATTTCATTATTGTTAAGATTAGAGTCCGTGTTTTGATTAGTATTGATGGCAGAAAAGCGGAACCGACAACAAAATCTGAAATAGAAACTTAGGGATGGGTAATGATAAGAGTATTTAGGTATGGGCGCATGTATGAGACCAGTTATAAACATATCTTTCATGGATCTAGATCTTTTATGGATCTAGGATGAGTATGATGTTAGGTGATATTTACGATTACCTGAAACTAGTCTCATAACCCTTACCCACATCAAAATTGAATATTTTATTAAATTATATAATCTTAAAATTTTAATAGCAATATTTTGAAAATGTAATAAACATGACAATATTAAAAATATAAAATTGTTATAAGAGCACAATTGATCACCTATGATTTTAAGTTAATATATGGAATGAGTTTAAATTTGAGTAATGGAAAATCGGGAATCCCAATGCTTAACTTTTAACCATGATAAATGGTTTACCTAATAGCATATGAGAACAAAGAGGAAATGACTAGCATAGGAGACCGAATGTGAAACACGATTACTATATAATCAGGTATGAGACTAACATCATTAATTAAAAAAAAAAAACATTACATATATATTTGCCCCATAACGAAGGTAAAACATACACATACAATCTTTATCTACAATAACAAGTGGCGAGTCTATTATTATAAATACTACAAACAAATAAACAAATAACTGCTCTCATGGTTCATCCTTCACCTTCAAAGCCTTTGACGAGCTTTACACGAGTTCTAATCCATCTAGGGACAATTTTTTGTTTCTTTTTTTCTTTTATACATTTATCAATTCAAATATGTAGTGGTGTTCATCGAATCGAATATCGAATTTTTGAATTATTCGAATCGACTTGTTCGAATAATTTTTATTTTTCCTTGAATTCGTATTTGATTCGAATTCAACTAAAACTTACCGAATTCGATTCGAATTCGTATTTGAATAATAAAACCCAATACGTATTCGATTCGTATTCGATTAAAAATTTGAATTCGAAAAAATTCGAATAAATTCGATTTAATTCAGATTCTTAAAAAATATGTAAAAAAATCTTTCAAAACGAAACATAAATTTTAAAGCAGCCATAAAGCACGATATCACATTAAAAATTCCTAATAAAGTACCACAAGTCCAAAATTCAAAACGAGAAGTCGGGAATAACCACTCCACATTACAAGTTAATATTTTTAGAGTAAATTACAAAAATCGTCCTTTATGTATGTCACTTATTGCAAATTGTGTCATTTGTCTTCAATAATTACAGAAAACGTACTCGATGTTTGCAAACCCTTGCAAGTTATGTCCTTTATCCCTAATTCAGTTAATTTTTTTGGTTAAATCTGACCAAATGGACCCCATATGAAGGTATTTTTGTGGTTAAATCTAACAAAATGGACCCCACATAAGAGTATAATTTCCAAATTACCCTCATGTGGGGTCCATTTGGTCAGATTTAACCACAAAAAATTAACTGAGTTATGGCTAAAGGACATAACTTGCAAGGGTTTGCAAACATCGGGTCCGTTTTCTGTAATTATTGAAGATAAAGGACACGGTTTGCAATAAGTAATATACATAAAGGACTACTTTTATAATTTACTCATATTTTTATGCTTAGAAAACTGTTGATAGATTTGTTACTTAGGTTTTAGTTATGGGTCATGTAGTGAGTTTGGTAATGGGTAATTTTAATACATGAAAAAAATGAAAATAATTTTTAGGATAGCCTAATAAAAGTTATATATGTATTATATATAAAAATAATAAATAAAAATGCATAATTTTTATTCGAATTTCGAATCGAATCGAATTTGAAATTATAAATTCGTATTCGATTTACTTGGCTCGAATTGAATCGAATTCAAATTTTAATTCTTCTAATCGAAACAAATTCTTGATAATCGAATTTAAACGAATTTCGATTTTTTCGAATTCGAAACGAATTCTGCACACCCCTATAAATGTGTAGGTTATGTAAAATAATCTTAATTCTTCTTACCTTAACATTGAAATTTAATATCCGTAAAAATTGGGGTCGACGAATTTATAACATTCCTTAACGTACGATGTGTACGAGATGAAATTACGCACGTTATAAAATGTAAAGCCCTATTCACGGATTGACCCAAAACGACGCAGCGGAAAATGAACCGTAAAATTTCTTACTTTTAACTACTCTAACATACTTAAATACCGTTTAGGTCAACCCTTCTAACATAAATACATCTTTCATCATTTATTTAATGTAACTATGTTAACAAATGATTACAAACAACGTGACCGCTTTCCCGTACAATCCATGATCTTCAACTTGATCCTCGTTCACATGACCATCATGAATATCTTATTAACCTGCGGTCACCATATATAACCAACATGTTAGTACATGGTAACATCATATATAATTTAATACATATACTTAAAAGGTTATATCACATTCTAACTACGTAAGGTATTCCAATGAAACATCCTCTCAATTTTATTTACTCGAGTCCGACATCAATTCCTCGAGAGTCCGGCGTTCCCATACCTGCACTCCATTTATTTCATTCTCAATAGTAACATGGTTAGGAGTACGTAATCTCAAACATATTGAAAACCCACATCTTCACATATACGTATACCAGTGATCTACAATCATTAGATTACCACACGTGTATACACTTTCATATATCTAAGTACATTCATATGTACGTACGTACATACAAGTTCACACTACTTACACAAGCTACAGATCCATATCTACATACACACATACATACAAGTCACATTCACTTATTTGTAACTTGACTCTTATCTACAATCATATCAACACAAATCAATGCAATTACAAACAAACATAACCGACTAACTTCCAACAAACATGATGAACATTCCATTAACACGATGAACATTAAGCAACATAATGAACATTCCATTAACACGATGAACATTCAGCAACATAATGAACATCCCATTAACACGATGAAATTCAGCAACATAATGAACATCCCATAAACACGATGGACATTCAGCAACATAATGAACATTCCATTAACACGATGAACATTCAGCAACATAATGAACATTCCATTAACACGATGGACATTCAGCAAGATAATGAACATTCCATTAACACGATGAACATTCAGCAACATAATGAACATTCAGCAACATAATGAACATTCCATTAACACGATGAACATTCAGCATCATAATGAACATTCCATTAGCATGATGGACATTCAGCAACATAATGAACATTCCATTAACACGATGAACATTCAACAACATAATGAACATTCCATTAACACGATGGACATTCAGCAACATAATGAACATTCCATTAACACGATGAACATTCAGCAACATAATGAATATTCAGCAACATAATGAACATTCCATTAACACGATGAACATTCAGCAACATAATGAACATTCCATTAACACGATGGACATTCAGCAATATGATGAACATTCCATTAACACGATGAACATTCAGCAATATAATGAACATTCCATTAACACGATGGACATTCAGCAACATAATGAACATTCCATTAACACGATGAACATTCAGCAACATAATGAACATTCCATTAACACGATGAACATTCAGCAACATAATGAACATTCCATTAACACGATGGACATTCAACAACATAATGAACATTCCATTAACACGATGGACATTCAGCAACATAATGAACATTCTATTAACACGATGAACATTCAGCAACATAATGAACATTCAGCAACATAATGAACATTCCATTAACACGATGAACATTCAGCATCATAATGAACATTCCATTAACATGATGGACATTTAGCAACATAATGAGCATTCCATTAACACGATGAACATTCAGCAACATAATGAACATTCCATTAACACGATGGACATTCAGCAACATAATGAACATTCCATTAACACGATGAACATTCAGCAACATAATGAATATTCCATTAACACGATGGACATTCAGCAACATAATGAACATTCCATTAACACGATGAACATTCAGCAACATAATGAACATTCCATTAACACGATGGACATTCAGCAACATAATGAACATTCTATTAACACGATGGACATTCAGCAACATAATGAACATTCCATTAACACGATGAACATTCAGCAACATAATGAACATTCCATTAACACGATGAACATTCAGCAACATAATGAACATTCCATTAACACGATGAGACTATCATCTTAATTTACATTAAGGATAGACGAAGTTCATATGAACTTACCTTGGTACTTACCCTTACCCGTAAATTCTTACATGGTTCCCTATATACAACATACCAAACTTCATTTATAAATAAGACGTGATTCCGGAAATCACTTACCTTAAGTGTCCATATTCGCATCCGTTTCCTCGCCTCCTTTTGACCCGTTAGCCTTCCAGGCTTCCATCCATCTTGACATGATCCCTATACTTTCATGTCATCGCATTCACATTCTTGTTAGCATACATGATTGTACATATTAACGATCATATCAAATTCATTTTTCACATTTGACTTTCATTAGTCAATTCCAACAAGCATACGGCATATTTCCACAAGTCAATCTTTTCAAACTCATATAATTCATCACGTCATCACATATAACACATATGGATATAACACATATCGTATGACTTTCTATAATATTACAATTGTGACAATTAAGTCTAACATTGCTACTTATGCATAGTTGACTTTCAGAAAGTCAACGATTTATCATATGAACTTTCGACTTAACCTCATACATCTATGTCATTATAGTAGACTATACTAATGACACTATATACCTTTCATACTCACGATGCAATAAGCATACAACCACATGATCATCTAGTTATATGCACACACCAAACATATTCAATTCCGTTCATTCTAGTAACATAATTCTACAACTAACACCATGACCTATGCTTAACAACCCAACATCATTCTAATTTCATCATGTTCTAATGATCTCATATGCTTCACATTTAGAGTACTTTTACTTATCAATTTTGATTAAGCAATTATTCAAACATGTAGTAAACATCATACCACTCCAACATAGAGTACAATACTCTAATGCATACTTTTACCAAATAACATGGCCAACCAAATCCTACATGAATTCCATCTAAAAATAGATTTCTCATGTTTATTTATCATCAAATACATCATATCCCCATATTATACGATTTCATCCATTACTTGCATACCATTTCATCTATTAATCTCACCTAGGCATTTCATCAAACACTTGGTGTGCATGCCACAATTTATGCATAATGTACAAGTGTTTCATGCTTTACTTCCTACTTCATGCTTTCATTCATCAATTAACACAAAAACATCAACAAATTCATATCACATTCAATCTACCTAACAAGAACGCATTACATACAACATAGCACAACAAGATTTGAACAAGGATTGGACATGGGTGAGACACCCATGTCGCCATCTTCACCACTAGAAGTGGGTTTCACCTCCAAACATCAAATTACCCCAAACCACGCATAATCAATGTCCTATATGATGATTCTAACACATACTCATACTCAATTTCATACAATTTCGCGATTTCTAACATAACCCACTTCGTGCATAATCACCAATCTAAATTTTAAGACATACCTTATGATCCCCTTGTAAAGGTGATCATTAATCCATGTTTGGTTGTGAATTTAAGCCTTGATTCACCCTTCAATTTGATGGTTATAGTTGAGTTAGGGTTTTGGCTCTTTGGAGCTCCTGAACGTTCAAGAACACACACGAAGTGTGTGTTTGTGTGTGGTGATATTTCATTTTAATAACCCAACTTCCAAGTTGTTCCATTTAGCCCCTTGTGTTTGTCACTTAACATAATTTGCACTACTTTCGTCATTTAATACTTTTAAACACACACTTAACTAGATTAAATAGTCTGGTTATTTATTTCATGCTAAGTCATATAGGAACATACGGCAAATATAAACATTCGGGTTTTGGGGTGTTACATAAAACTCAAAAACCCTAATCACGCATGTTGAAACCCATAATCACGCATATTATATTTTTACAACGTACGCAGCGTACGTTAAGCAAAATTATATAATACACCTTCATGATATATATATATATATATATATATATATATATAGAGAGAGAGAGAGAGAGCTAAAAGTATTAAAATATAAGCAAATAAAAATGCATAGTTAATATGAAAGTACAAAAAAGTGCATTCCATATATAATTTGTGTTTAACGTTGCATTTGAAATATCTTTTGAACAAAGATATTTCGTGGAATATATATTTAAAAAATAAAACTTTTAATGCAAATAGAGATAGGTCTGATTTGCAAAGATGAAGCTTGGAATTTTTTTTTGTTTCTTTTTTCTTTTATACATTTATTAATACACATATGTAGCTTATGTAAATAATCAATCACCAAATTAAATATACACCTTAACATTGAATTTTAATATCCATAATATTTAAATATTCACAATATATATATATAGAGAGAGAGAGAGAAACGGGATCAGGAGAAAACGCTCAAAAGAGTGAGAACGGTGAGAACGCATTCTTGTCCAACACGTGTCTCGCGGCATAGAGAAGGGCGGGGGGGTTTTTTTGTCTTTTCATTCTTCTTTTATTTTCCCAACGCGGTATAATATTTTATGGCGTCTAAGTTTTTTTTTTGGCGTTAATTGTATTTATTAAACTTTTTGGCGTTTAATTAATTGTTTTTGTGTCACATATATACTTTTTTGGCCTTATAGCTTTTTCTGGTTAATTTTTTGGCGTTTTTGGCGTTTTGTATAATAATTTACTACGAGTCATTAAAATTTGCATAAGATTACAATAAGACCAATTTTTTTTGCGTTTAGTGATTTTTTTTGGCGTTTAATACCCATTTTACAATGTGCTTTGCGAGCAGTTGTTCTCCCAGTTTTCATACTACTAGCGTTTTGTAGTTTTTGGCGTTTCATATAATAATGTATTTTATTTTTAGAGAATTGGATAACAAAACAACATATAACTTGATATCAAAACAATATAAAATGAAAACAAAAATAATACAAAATGGTAATCTAATTTTTCTTCCGAATCTTCAATGTCATCAGCATCTTCCTTCTTGAATTTTTTTTGGCGTTTTGAACTTTTTTGAATACTTTAGCTAGATGCCAACTTTTCTTCATAAACCCCGTTTTTTTAGAAGAAGCTGCATAGTGACAACCTGTTTTTTGGTGTGATATTCTTGTTTGGTGGCATGTCATTAAAGATCAACTCTTGCTTGATGCTATTTGTAATAATGGAGTCCAAAATAGCATTTTACACTTGTGTTGATCCCTTTATTCCATTCAAATAATCATCAAGAACAAAGCTCACCCGATGGCATATCACTGTCATCAGTCTCTTTTTTCTTGAATATTTGTCCATCTCATTCAGCAAAATATTATTAAGTTAACCCCCTCAGAAAAAGGATCCATTTCAGTGAAAGCTTTGACATTTGTGGCGTTTTTAAAGGGAGTGGTTTCTAGAGGATATGGCGTTTTGTGTTTTTCTGGGTGTGATTAATTTCATTATGTATAGACCCTTCTCTTATAGGAGTTTTTTTACGCGTAATTTAGGCGGGACCTTTTATTGTAATAAATGATAATAATAATAATAAAGTAACTGTCTTTTCAGTTACTGTTTTTTGTATTTGTTGGTGCACTGAATGTCTGATGACTACGTCTTTAGTGAGTCTTAGGTCTAGATAGTTTAGATTGGAGTTGGAAATCATGTAAAAGAGATTTAGATTGTAATTTCGCTCTAAATGACTTTCATGTCATTATAAGCGAAATCAGGTTATCATGTTAACTCGTAATTCCGCTCCAAATGGTCTTAAAAGTGATTTCGCTCCTAGATGTAGATAGGTGATTTCGCTCCTAGTGCTAGTTGATGATTTCGCTCCTGATGATCATGGAGTTTGGAGTGAAATCAGGAGGCTTATAAATAGGGATTAGTTGTTGTCATTATGTAACTTTGGAGCGAAATCAGGTCTTTGTGTAGGCGTCAAAACTCTGTCAAAATCACATCAGAAACACGTGTAAAAGCTTGTAATTGATAATAGAAAGAAGTTAAAAGGATCTGAGAGTTGTTATGACTTTGTATACGTTGATTCCGCCTTCGTATTCAGAGATGAACTACTTTAATGACGTTTAGGGTCACGCAAACGGTCCAACAAGTGGTATCATAGCTCAGGACAAGGAGTTCATACCATAGCAGCTTGATTCTACCAGAATTTCTTACTTCTACTCACTTCTTTTTATACTTTTGTGAACTGAACAAGTTCCAACTGTCGGAATGGACTGAATTTCAAGTATTGTATGTAAAACATAGTGTTAATAAACCCTAGAAAGTATCAGGTTAAAATTCGGAGTAAAATAGTAAAAACAACCTAAAAACCTGATTCCGCTCGTGACGTACTTCGCTGATTTCGCCCTAAATTCTAATTCCGCTCGAGATTTACTTGTTGATTTCACTCGTAATCAGAGTTTTTCTGATTCCGCTCGAAACATTATTCTGATTCCGCTCCTAAGCAGAACAAGTCTGATTCCGCCCGATATCAAGTCTGATTTCGCTCGAAAGTTATCTTTTGATTTCGCCCAGAAAGTTAAATTCTGATTTCGCTCGAGAGTTACTTTCTGATTCCGCTCGAAATCAGAATTTAGTTGATTTCGCTCTAAAGCTGATTTCGCTCGAACTTGCTGTGTTTTTCAAAATTTCGAAAATTTTCTAAGTGTTTTTGCTTATTATTTTCAGGTACGTACAAGATGGATGATTTCAATCCGTTTAGTGATATGTATGCGTTTGCTGGAGACGGTGGAAATGATACATCTTCAAGTAACACCAATGAAAACACGACAAATACAAAGAAAAAGTTATCAGATGCATTAGAGGTTGAAAGTGCTTTCGGAACGTACAACAAACCCCCGAAGTTTATGGCTATAGAAGAATACAGTCGGTGGGCAAAGAAATTTGCAGATTGGTTGATGGCCTTTGCTTTTCCTAGTTGGAAGAGTCTAAAAATTGGATACGATGGAAACACAAAAGGTGAAACCTTAACAACAAATGAGGAGATAGACATGTTTGCTGCTGAACAAAAATGTATTGCGTTGCTGTTTCAGTCCGTCAGAGAAGACATAATATCTTTGATCGAATACTCTAGTGCTACAGATCTCTGGAACAAATTGAAAAACAAATGTATAGGAAGCACAGAAATTGTTAAAAACAAAAAGAAACTACTTAGAAAAGAGTTTGATTTGTTTGGGTGTTTAAAGAATGAATCATTTTGTAAAATGATAGAGAGGTTTGGGCATCTGAAACTGGAACTGGCGAGACATGATATTCGTTATTCTCAAGAAGATCTAGTCGACAAATTGTTCGATGCATTACCAGATGAGATGGATTGGCAATATTATGCATTGATGCTAAAGAATACTATCAAGCCAGCAAATTTAACGGTTGACTTGTTGATTGAGAGATTAGAGAGTCACGAGTTGGAATTGAAGAAGACGTACAAAGTCAATCACTCATCATATCAGCAGAATTTGGATTTGTATTATCCAAAGAGCATGATGCCGAAGAGTACATCTCCCAAGACTGCATTTTCTGCCGAGAATGTCTCCACTACAAGCAAAGAAAGTCAAAGCAGTGGATATCACAGTGGGTCTTCATCAAATTCAAACCAGTCTGATGCAAAGAATTTATTTCAATGCAACATCGCTGTAGACTTAAAGAATGCTCAAAATTTCAGTGAGGAGTCTGCTAAACAACAGATGATTTTTCTAGCATCTGTGCTAGAATCTTATGAAAGTCTTGTAGCAGGGAAGATTGGCAACACCAACCTAACAAAAGAGGACTATGATCAGATAGATCCTGAGGAGATGGAACTAATAGACATAAGGTGGTGTATGGCCAGTGCAGTTCGTCGAGCACAACGTTTCATGGAGATAACTGGGAGAAAGTCAATTGGTGGACCATCTACCAAGTTGGGCTTTGACAAGTCTAAGGTGACATGCTTCAAATGCAAACAGAAAGGTCACTTTAAGCGTGAATGCAGAAACGTGTATGCTGATGAATCTGAAAACCCGTTTAGAGAAGATTACTACAAGAAGGCAATTTATCATCAGAACAAATCGGAGCCGCCAAGAATGAAACAGATTGAAGATAACAAAGAAAAATCTAGAGCTCTTGCGGTGATTCATGATGATGAGGTTTACGACTGGAGTGAGTTGTTACCTGAGGAGGATGCGGTTGGATACGCATTCATGGCAAAATCTAAACCTATTCCTTGGAAAGATGACAGAAATGAAGAACAGAAGTACAGGCACAGAAAGCAGTTAGCGATAAACAAAATGATCAGAATATCTGGTATTTTTGATGAGGCAAAAAGAGCAAAAAGATGGGATGTGACAACTCGTATTTCAGAACCTATCCTTGTGTTTAATGTAACGTATGCGAACTTTGTGGGACTATGTGATATAATGGTTTTAATGAATAATTATAAATTGTACGTTACGTATTTTGTGTGATTGTATTATTAGTAAGAATATTGAATAATTCTTTGTCGCGCAACACTAGCCAGTCGCACATCTCTTGAGCCGTACACTATGTCTTTACCCACACGGCCCACTATGATTGAACTCGAGACAAGAGGCAGCCCATACAAGGGTTCGGCCCAACATTCCATCTTTTGTGTATACGTAAAAACATGGTCATATACCACAATTCTTTCCATATTGCAAACCCTAAAACTTATTTCCCCTCACTTGATGTGCGACGGCAGTGGACACCCCCCCCCCCTTCGAAGCAGCCTCTTTACGCGTCAATGTGGTGGTTAGTGATTATCTTTAATTGTTAACTTTATTGATGCATAATCGAGATAGTGTATATGTTTAAAAGTAAGGATTAGTTGTGTATATACATGATCGAGTATTATAATCTGATGATACACTCGATTTTCCCTATGCTTGTCCATGTTTGATCTGATGATAGAATGATGAGGATTTAGAGTGATAGGGTTGTTATGCTCAAAGGTATTAGTATTAAATTGATGATTGACTTACAACCCACCACAAGGAAAATAGGTCCTATAAGATCATATGATTTGATATAATTGTCTGCTACAAACTTTTATGTGCATGTGTTGTGAAGTTTAATGTTGACAACTCATCATTCATGATTTCGATTTCCATGTGTAGATGTCAAACTTTTATGTGAATGCATTTAGCATGTCGGTCACTAATATAAAATTCATGTATGTTGCCATGTGATGTGTTGTGGATGGTGTGATGATTTTGTATGCATGTTGATCACATTTGTAGGGTGTTGAAAGATTACATATCACTGTCATGATTGATCGAATTACTGTTGAAGTCATGGATAATTGTTTGTGATGTTGTTGTTGGATGATGAACCCCACGAAAACACTTGGGGATTTCGGCCCAGGTGTTTTCGCCAACAAGTGTTTTCGGCCCAATGATTATTTTCAGCTCAACTGTTAATCTCTTAAGTTGTTAGATCTGTTACAATGTTAACCTTGTTAAGCTACGTATATATATATATATATATATATATATATATATATATATATATATAACCCTGTTAAGTATGTAACTACGTTTAAACTATTAACTGGGTTAAGTCATTAACTCAGTTAACCAAATTAACTTGGTTAGCTGATAAACTTGGTTATGTTGTAAACTCAGTTTAGTATGTGACTCCGTTGGTTATTACTTCATTAGTGGTTAACCTAGTTAAAAATAATTAACACTGTTAAGCCAGCTAACACCGTTAAGTATGTTATTTCTGTTATGGATGATTCTGTTATGCATGAGAGCTTTGCAAAATGTAATGATCCAGTTAATGCAATAACCACGTTGAACCCATTTAACACCATTAGTCCAGTATGAATAAACCGTGGATGACAAGTATGTGAAACATGAGTTGCTCGAACTTGGTTAACTGTTTACATGATACATGTTGCCAATTGCTAGACACTCTGTGATGTTACTGTGATACTTGTTACATGTGAAACATTACGAATGCTAACTGATTGAGTATACGTGCACACTATAGGACGTGGTTGTTTACTTTCAAACACATAGTTAGCATACCGAGCAAACCTAAGGTGAGTTCATTGCTTTTTCTCAAGCATGGATCCCAGGGAAGGGATAACGGGTAACGTTCCGAGGAGGAATGCATGTGTAATGGGATGTTGGTTATCGTACTCAGTTTTCTATTATTGTAAGACCACAATATCTACCGGTACGTTGCTTGTAGGGCAATGGAGGTTATTAGTTGATAGCGCTATTAGGTTTGGCACCCTCACGACGTTCGAGGAGAACGGGCGTGAACTAATTACCTTAAAACATGACCAATGCTTTGATAGAGGCATTGGGGTTGGCAATCACATATCATATGGCCATTCGGTAATCGAGTAATAACAACATCAAAACATCAAACGTCATAACAACAAACGACATATCGTCTTGTAAACTGTTTTACTCACATGACTGGTAACACAACTTGGTAAACAAACACAAACCTTGAACTCACCAGCGTAGTCTGACACACTTGTTTACATGCTTGTAGGTAATCACAGAAGGAACTTGGGAACTTGTCGTCTGATGCTGCTGGAGTGGTTGTGGTCATGATAAACAATTACATTGATTTGGTTTTGATACATTTATACACTTATACATTTATGCTTCCGCTCAATACTTTGGTTTTGGTTTAACTTACAAATGATACATTTCTTTCAATTGAGTATTTCCATACATTATTACTTGTGTTTGACATGATTGGTGGCTCTTTGTTGGATCGTTGCACCTCCATTAGGGACATGCCCTAGGTGGTAATTTGGGGGTGTGACAGTTTGGTATCAGAGCCACTGGTTATAGAGAACTCGGTTTTAAAATGTTTTCATAAAACCAGACTATAACCGAATTGATCCAAACGATGACCATGACACTCAGCTTCAGATTGCAAGGTTCGTTCCTCGTTAGTTTATGCATTACATGTCTGGTAAATGTATCTATGTTTATAGCATGCACGACACGACATGGTAGATG
>JARYGA010061147.1:99589-142338 GCA_030545235.1 Helianthus tuberosus | reverse complement strand
ATCGAAGGAAACACAAATAGGAAAGGTGTCGCGAATGTGCGTAAGTGTGTGGTGACAGTAGGGAGCAAGCACAAATGTGTTTTCAACTATAGTTGCTATGTTTATCTAAGCATACCATGAGCAAAAGTTCTATGCAATCTAGCAAGTAGGCAATATAAAACGTAAACCATATCACCTAGAATGTCGAGCCTTGCACGTGGAGTGAAGCGTCGTTGTGGATCGTAGAGCACTGTACAGGTTATAGTCTGGTTTTAACAAAAACGTTTTCCTTTATTAAAACCAAGTTCTCTATAACCAATGGCTCTGATACCAATCTGTCACACCCCCAAAATCCACATGCGGAGTATCACCGCTTGGAGGCGTGACTGACCAGGATCAAACCACTAATCATATTGAACAAGTAAATAATTAAATGTAAAAGTCCAACCAACACGATTAGTGTCCAAAACAAACATAGTTAAGTTATGAGCGGAAGCATAATGTTCAAAACCAAATCAAAAGTTTAATTATCCAAATGTTTAACATGGCACACAGCTGTCCATGTCCCACAACGACTCTTCCTTGTGCAAGCTCCAGCTAAGTACCTATAGACCTGCAAAGCATGTAGTAACGAGTCAACAACTAGTTGAGTGAGTTCACGTTTGGTTGTCCAGTTTATAGTTATTCCGAAAACACAGTTTGTTCTTTACCAGCTATCCAGCCGTGGGGGTTACCCCATAGTTTGAAAAACGTTTTATTAGTTACCCGTTCTTACGTTGGCTATTCCAGCCCGGCTCTATGGCCGTGGGGGCTACCCCAGGTTTTGTTCACCAGACTCGTTACATATCGACTACTAACGTTCGTCATGTTTAAGTGCCCTAACGTCTGTGTCTATCATCACTGACGTGCCATAGTCCATTAGTCCACGCCCGTCCTCTGCGGCACGGTGTGAGGTTTGTTAAACCTAATAGCGCTATTTAACTAATGACCCGTTCGCCATTGGCCTCGGCGATTAAGTCGATATAAAATGGAGGGACTTCGTTGATAGAGTTCTAGTCTAGTATAGTTTTATACGTCTCAACCGGACGAGGAATCTATGTTCCTGGTTACGTCTCAACAGGACGAGGAATCTATGTTCCTGGTTACGTCTCAACAGGACGAGGAATCCCTATTCCTTAACCCATTCCCAACCCCTGGGAACCCCATGCTTTGTAACGGAGTGTGAACTCACCTTGGTTTGCTCGGCAGATAACACAGAAAGGTCAAGTCTAGCAGCTAGTGGTCAACCACGTCCTAACATGGTTATCATACAAGTCAGGTTTAGGTTCAAGTATATTACGTATGTTTACACATAAGCTAACAGTTACGAACACGTATAGATCATGGCAAACACACAATGCACGTAAACATATTAGCAGTCAATTCCATAACATCTGATACTTGTACGATCCAAAGGTAAAGCCCAATAACAGGCTGCCCAACATGTTGTGCGGTCGGCACAGCCTTGTGCGACCCACATCATGTTGTACGATTTAGTAATACACCCGGCCCACACGAACAGAAAACCCAAACAATCAACTTGTGCGATTCATGCTACTCATAAAATCTTGTGCGATTGGTCTTTTGGGCTTTGAGGCCCAACAATATCAAAAACATGACTTGTGCGGTTCCAATAGTCTTGTGCGACTACTGGTATCTTGTGTGATCGGGACCCTTGTGCGATTGTTATTGTGTGATCAGTTATGGAAATCTCTAAATTTAAGGAAACCAGTTACATTCACAGAAGCCCTAATCATCGCTAACAATCTTGACGGTTTCAATCAACTAATCATTCACTCGTATCAGTTTTTAAATCATTGCTTTATCATAACAAAATTATGGAACAATCTACTCAGGCAATATACGATCACATATCCATCAAGAGTAAACATAACAAACAATACACGAGAATCTAATTATGTATCAGTCATCATTCGATCTAGTTATGTATCAGTCATCATTTAGTTTTTACGATCATCCTTACCACATCACATTAATCATGAACAGACACAACACAATCGATCATATCATCCTCATATTACGAGGATTCCTAACATACAAAACAATTCAAAAATCATATGCTCATCATCATCAATGGCCGACAATTATTAAATGTTCTCATACTATTATTGGACCAAAATATGTAGTGGCTGCCACCTTATTCACATGCAAACCTTAGATTTCAATTATGGCCAATGTAAGAAATCATGTGCAATGTCAGACTTAATCAGTATACAAAGCATATCCATTATCTAAGTATGTATAGTACAAGACAAAAACCATTAACCAATAAACATATAAATAATACGTAAGTATGAATAGCACAAGGCAAAAGGCACTAACCAATAATGATCAAAACAAGAGATTTTTGGCTTCGAATACGATGAGCAGCCGTCGGGTGTAAAGCAAACCGAGAGAGAGAGAGAGAGAGAGGAGATGTGATTAGGGTTTACTAATTAAAAATTCTATCGTAACAAGGTTTAATATCAAAACACTCTAACTTGCTAGCTACTGGGCCGAAGCCCAGTTCCGTTTTCACCGGCCCACTTCGAGAGGAGATTTGATTTCGGGTGGGGGTTTATGAGTGGGGTGTTTTCGTAGGGGGTGTTTGGCAAAGTTCCACGTTTTACTTAAACAATCATAATATTAAATTCTAATTATATTACTAACACAATTATATAAATTCATACACCCTTAATACACACCATACATAACTTATCAATCACAATACGATTTTTAACATATTACAAACGTGTACAGTGGTGAAACAAACAAGTCGTGTAACAAACAACTTAAACAATTAACGTGCAATAAATGCGAAGGTGGAAATCTTGGAAACTCGAGTTGTCACATCAATGATCCCAGTGTCAATCTTCTTTGACTTCTCTTTCTCTTTTTCTTCCTCTTCACCGCTTCCCCACCATTTCTTCTGCCAATAATGATCTTCAATTTTATATTCTTGAATCATGGTTTCCAAATCAAGAGTTTTATGATCAACATCAATATTTCCATAGGGGTCAAGATAACACTCTCTGTCTGGATCCCATGTCACACCCCCAAATTACCACCTAGGGCATGTCCCTAATGGAGGTGCAACGATCCAACAAAGAGCCACCAATCATGTCAAACACAAGTAATAATGTATGGAAATACTCAATTGAAAGAAATGTATCGTTTGTAAGTTAAACCAAAACCAAAGTATTGAGCGGAAGCATAAATGTATAAGTGTATAAATGTATCAAAACCAAATCAATGTAATTGTTTATCATGACCACAACCACTCCAGCAGCATCAGACGGCAAGTTCCCAAGTTCCTTCTGTGATTACCTACAAGCATGTAAACAAGTGTGTCAGACTACGCTGGTGAGTTCAAGGTTTGTGTTTGTTTACCAAGTTGTGTTACCAGTCATGTGAGTAAAACAGTTTACAAGACGATATGTCGTTTGTTGTTATGACGTTTGATGTTTAGATGTTTTGATGTTGTTATTACTCGATTACCGAATGGCCATATGATATGTGATTGCCAACCCCAATGCCTCTATCAAAGCATTGGTCATGTTTTAAGGTAATTAGTTCACGCCCGTTCTCCTCAAACGTCGTGAGGGTGCCAAACCTAATAGCGCTATCAACTAATAACCTCCGTTGCCCTACAAGCAACGTACCGGTAGATATTGTGGTCTTACAATGATAGAAAACTGAGTACGATAACCAACATCCCATTACACATGCATTCCTCCTCGGAACGTTACCCGTTATCCCTTCCCTGGGATCCATGCTTGAGAAAAAGCAATGAACTCACCTTAGGTTTGCTCGGTATGCTAACTATGTGTTTGAAAGTAAACAACCACGTCCTATAGTGTGCACGTATACTCAATCAGTTAGCATTCGTAATGTTTCACATGTAACAAGTATCACAGTAACATCACAGAGTGTCTAGCAATTGGCAGCATGTATCATGTAAACAGTTAACCAAGTTCGAGCAACTCATGTTTCACATACTTGTCATCCACGGTTTATTCATACTGGACTAATGGTGTTAAATAGGTTCAACGTGGTTATTGCATTCAGTGTTGTAGAGATCGCTAGGCGCCAGTCGGGCGGTGGAGTACCGACTAGGGATTAATCGGGATTAATCAGGATTAATCGGGATTAATCGGATCGGAATTTATATATATAATTTTTAAATTTATATATATACACATACATTAATATCAATATAATACTTAAAAATAGTTCAAAATTCAAACAACTAAGTTTAAAACATAGCTAATCAAGTATTTAAACATTCAATACACACGTTAATATCAATATAATACTTAAAAATAGTTTAAAATTTAAACAATGAAGTTTAAAACATAGCAATTTAAGTATTTAAACATTAACATATCAGTCATGGTCTCATGGAATATGTTTTAATGGGTTAAAAACATGTTTTTTTGGACCAGGTTGGAACTAAACAAGTTGGGCCATGTATTTAATGGTTAAAAACATTTGTTTGGGCCAGATTTAAACTAAAAAAGAGTGGGCCGACTTGGGCCGACTTGGTCCGCCTTGGACCGACTAGGTCCGCCTTAGACCGACTAGGACCGACTACCGATTAATGGTCCGACTAGCTCCAAATTAATCAGTTAACCGCCGACTAGCGCCTAGGCGCCGATTAATTCCGATTTTTACAACACTGATTGCATTAACTGGATCATTACATTTTGCAAAGCTCTCATGCATAACAGAATCATCCATAACGATCATTACATTTTGCAAAGCTCTCATTAAAACCATTATATCACATAGTCCCACAAAGTTCGCATACGTTACATTAAACACAAGGATAGGTTCTGAAATACGAGTTGTCACATTATCCCCAACTTGAAAGAAATTTCGTCCCGAAATTTAGTGTGAGGCCAAAATTTAGTGTGAGGTTACTGAGGAAGCTAATTGTGTTATGTAGTTTACTGGTCTTCCTGAGGTGTCACATCATCCCCCCGTTGATTTGGAATTTCGTCCCGAAATTCTGTAGTAGCTTCGATCTCAGTAGTGGTTGCACTGTTTTCGAATAACTGGGGATATTTGAGTTTCATTTGATCTTCGCGTTCCCAGGTGAACTCTGGGCCACGACGGGAGTTCCAACGAACTCGAACAAGAGGTATTCTGGTGTGCTTGAGGACCTTAACATCTCGGTCCGTGAGTTCAACTGGTTCCTCGACGAATCGCAACTGCTCGTCGATAGTGAGCTCCTTCAAAGGAACTATGAGGGTCTCATCTGACAGACACTTCTTCGGATTCGACACGTGAAAGACGTTGTGAATTGTACTGAGTTCAGCTGGTAAGTTCAATCGGTAGGCCACCCTGCCTATCTTCTCAATAATTTCGAATGGTCCGACATATCGCGGACTGAGCTTGCCTCATTTGCCAAAACGAACTACACCCTTCCAGGGTGAAACTTTGAGTAGCACTCGATCCCCAACCTGGAACTCGAGTGGTTTCCTGTCTTTATCGGCGTATGCTTTCTGACGCTCGCGAGCTGCCGCCATGCGTTGTCGTATCTGAGCAATCTTTTCTGTAGTATCAACTACCATTTCTGGACCTGTGATTTGACTATCTCCCACCTCTGCCCAACAAAGAGGTGACCGGCATTTACGTTCGTACAATGCCTCGAATGGAGCAGCTCTAATGCTGGTGTGGTAGCTGTTGTTGTACGAGAACTCCACTAACGGGAGATGTCTTTCCCAGCCGTTACCGAAATCGATTACACATGCACGAAGCATGTCTTCCAGAGTTTTGAATAGTGCGCTCAGATTGCCCATCCGTCTGAGGGTGATAAGCTGTGCTCATGTCTAAATGAGAGCCAAAAGATTTGTGCATTGCTTGCCACAGTTCTGAGGTAAAACGTGCGTCACGATCAGAGATAATAGAGGTTGGCACTCCGTGCCTCGAGACAACTTCCTTAAGATATATGTCTGCTAGTGTGGAGAACTTATCCGTTTCCTTGATAGCCAAGAAGTGAGCAGACTTTGTGAGTCGATCCACAATCACCCAAATAGTATCGTTTCCACGCTGAGATATAGGTAGGCTAGTAACAAAATCCATGGAAATTTGCTCCCATTTCCATTGTGGCATCTCAGGTTGTTGAAGTGGACCTGAAGGTTTCTAGTATTCCGCTTTGACTCTCGCACAAGTCAAACACTTGCTAACGTAAGTTGCTATGTGAGCTTTCATGCTAGGCCACCAATATGTAGTTTTGATATCATGGTACATTTTATCCGAACCAGGATGTACCGAGTAGCGAGACTTGTGTGCTTCTTCCATCACAAGCTCTCGTAGGCTGCCATAAAGTGGGACCCAAATGCGTCCTGCGATGTAGTAAGCACCATCTTCCTGCTGTTCTAAGTGTTGCCTTGAGCCGCGTAGGGCTTCAGCCTTAACGTTTTCTGGTTTCAATGCTTCTACCTGAGTATCTCGTATCTGAGAAGGAAGACTAGACTGTATAGTGAGTTGTGAAGCTCGCACGCGCTTAGGCGCGGTGTCCTTTCGACTGAGGGCGTCAGCCACAACATTGGCTTTACCTGGGTGGTACCTGATCGAGCGTTCATAGTCATTCAGCAGTTCGACCCATCGTCGTTGTCGCATAATCAATTCCTTCTGTTTGAAGATGTGTTCGAGATTCCTGTGATCAGTGTATATAGTGCACTTAGTACCGTACAGGTAATATCGCCATATCTTGAGCGCAAAAACAACGGCTCCCAGCTCTAAATCGTGTGTAGTGTAATTCCGTTCGTGGATCTTAAGTTGGCGCGAAGCATAAGCTATAACTTTATCCCATTGCATCAACACACATCCAAGACCTTGGATAGATGCATCACAGTAGACTACAAAATCGTCCGTGCCTTCAGGCAATGAGAGGATAGGTGCGCTACAAAGTCTATCCTGTAAGTGCTGAAACATTGTTTCCTGTGTATTTCCCCAACGATAAACAACACCTTTCTGTGTCAGTAGTGTAAGCGGCTGTGCAATCTTTGAGAAGTCTTTGATGAATCGTCTGTAGTAACCCGCCAAACCCAAGAATTGGCGTATTTCGGTTGGTGTGCGAGGTGCAGGCCAGTTCTTGATCGAATCTACCTTGGATGGATCAACACGAATCCCATCCTTGTTTACCACGTGGCCTAGGAAGTGGACTTACGAAGCCAGAAGTCACATTTTGAAAACTTGGCGTACAGTTGTTCCGTCCTAAGAAGTTCCAAAATAAGTCGTAAATGCTGCTCGTGTTCCTCCTGACTCTTCGAGTAGATCAGGATGTCATCGATGAAAATAATGACGAACTTGTCAAGGTAAGGTTTGCACACCCTGTTCATAAGATCCATGCAAACCGCAGACGCGTTCGTTAGCCCGAATGGAATGACTAGAAACTTGTAATGGCCGTAGTGTGTTCTAAATGCTGTTTTGGAGACGTCCTCATCCCGGACTCTCAGTTGATGGTAACCCGACCTCAAGTCTATCTTGGAATAGTAGCTCGACCCTTGAAACTGGTCGAATAAGTCGTCGATGCGTGGAAGAGGATAGCGGTTCTTCATAGTCACCTTGTTCAGTTCACGGTAGTCAATACACATGCGGAAAGTACCATCTTTCTTCTTCACAAATAGCACTGGAGCTCCCAGGGCGAAGAGCTAGGGCGAATGAAACCCTTTTCTAAAAGTTCTTGCAGTTGCTTAGACAGTTCTTCCAGTTCAATTGGAGCTAAGCGATAAGGTGCTCGAGCTATAGGTGCTGCTCTAGGAGTTTGTCGCCATGAATCACCAAAGGTTCTTAACCAGCACGAGGAATGCGGACGATATTTTCTTTGCAAAGAATCTCTGCTCGAAGTTGAGGTAGCCAATCCATACCAATAACGATGTCGAAACCATTACAACGTTAGGGTCATTCCTAGCATCATCCTGACCAATCACGAACACTCGACCCCTGGCACCATTGTCGTCGTTATTACCCTCGTTGTTATTCCCGTTGCCCTGATTATTGTTGTTGTTGTTCTGATTCTGGTTTAATCTGAGGGTAGTTTCGCTTAAAGTGGCCTTCAGCACCACATTGAGAGCATCCCATGTTACCTCGCTGTCGTTGCTGGTTCTGTAGAGCTGTTGGTTGTTGTTGGTTCTGATTCGCAGGTCGCGAACTCCTGCAATCCATAGCTTCATGACCCATCTTGAGACACCTTTGGCAACGACCCTTGTTGCACTGACCACTGTGGTGCCTGTTGCATGTGTTGCACTTTGGGTGGTTTCCTCGATGTCCACCCTGCCCTTGACTACCAGACGACTGCTGACTGGGGCTCTGGTAGTTAGCTGTCTTTCGCTGCTGTGCCTGGGACTGAACCGAAGTTGAACCTTTGCTGGAGGTTCCATCCCATTTTCGCTTGTTATCACTGGGAATAGCAGAGGTAGTAATAGTAGTAGTAGTACCGATACGCGTAGGCAGCCTGTTCTGCTCCACTGCCTGGTCTGTGAGACGATGAGCAAGACGATTAACATCCTGGATAGTAGCAAGGCTAGCATAAGTCACATGACTCTGAATCTCTAGTACTATGCCTTTGAGGTACAACTCAATGTGTTTGATGGGAGGATCCACCATAGTTGGACATGGCACTGCCAGTTCGTTGGATCGTTTCGTGTACGCTTCTATCTCTGACCCCGTCATCTTCAGGTTAAAGAACTCCACTTCCAGCTTGTGGATGTCATCACAACTACAATATTCACGTTTGATTAGTTTCCTTAAAATCATTCCATGGGGTGGCATTAGCAGCCGCCAGCCCCAGCATCTGAACTTGCGCGTTCCACCAAGTTA
Source organism: Helianthus tuberosus (assembly GCA_030545235.1). NCBI lineage: Eukaryota > Viridiplantae > Streptophyta > Magnoliopsida > Asterales > Asteraceae > Helianthus > Helianthus tuberosus. The sequence continues at coordinate 133,491 of JARYGA010061147.1, read as the reverse complement.
GCGTAGTGCCTTCAAGAGTAACAGTGGCGCACTTCACCCTACGAGCCTCAGAGCATTCACACATTTCGAAGACCGAATCGAGCTTCTCGAACCTGTGGAGGAGTCCAACGGCCCCTTCAGTGCCACTAAAAGTAGTAGGACGACAGTCCATGAAAGTTTAGAACGTGCACACAGGTGGCTGAGCGTGTTGACCTGTCGTGTGCGTAGGAGTAAACATACTTAAGCACGAGCGTTGGTCGACGAGAGTAGCATCTAAAGAATCCTAGAGTAAGTTACGACTGTAGGATATACCTCCTGCTTGGGTAGCTGCGAGTGCTGTAGTAACTTGTTCAGTGATCGAAGCCGCCAACTGGGCTTGAGTTAGGTTAACGCGTCCATTCATGATTCTATAATAGAAGAAAGGGGACGGATTTAGGAGTCGAGAACGAGAAATGTGTTCAGTTTTATCACGTTAGGAACGATTAACCACCATGTACATACACAAACAGGGAAGAACCCCTCTTACACTCGTTAAGCCTCATTGGGATTTGCATGCACCACGCGTTATTATTATGTGTGCACCCATGATAATAAGGCGGTTTGCATGCTTCTCTCGATGCTTCTTAACTCATGTTTGAAGTTTCTCCCACCCACAAAATATGCACTACCAACAAGATTAGGATTTACTAGGTGCAAGAGTTATGTTACACTATCAATGTGTCATGACATCTACCATGTCGTGTCGTGCATGCTATAAACATAGATACATTTACCAGACATGTAATGCATAAACTAACGAGGAACGAACCTTGCAATCTGAAGCTGAGTGTCATGGTCATCGTTTGGATCAATTCGGTTATAGTCTGGTTTTATGAAAACATTTTAAAACCGAGTTCTCTATAACCAGTGGCTCTGATACCAAACTGTCACACCCCCAAATTACCACCTAGGGCATGTCCCTAATGGAGGTGCAACGATCCAACAAAGAGCCACCAATCATGTCAAACACAAGTAATAATGTATGGAAATACTCAATTGAAAGAAATGTATCGTTTGTAAGTTAAACCAAAACCAAAGTATTGAGCGGAAGCGTAAATGTATAAGTGTATAAATGTATCAAAACCAAATCAATGTAATTGTTTATCATGACCACAACCACTCCAGCAGCATCAGACGACAAGTTCCCAAGTTCCTTCTGTGATTACCTACAAGCATGTAAACAAGTGTGTCAGACTACGCTGGTGAGTTCAAGGTTTGTGTTTGTTTACCAAGTTGTGTTACCAGTCATGTGAGTAAAACAGTTTACAAGACGATATGTCGTTTGTTGTTATGACGTTTGATGTTTTGATGTTTTGATGTTGTTATTACTCGATTACCGAATGGCCATATGATATGTGATTGCCAACCCCAATGCCTCTATCAAAGCATTGGTCATGTTTTAAGGTAATTAGTTCACGCCCGTTCTCCTCGAACGTCGTGAGGGTGCCAAACCTAATAGCGCTATCAACTAATAACCTCCGTTGCCCTACAAGCAACGTACCGGTAGATATTGTGGTCTTACAATGATAGAAAACTGAGTACGATAACCAACATCCCATTACACATGCATTCCTCCTCGGAACGTTACCCGTTATCCCTTCCCTGGGATCCATGCTTGAGAAAAAGCAATGAACTCACCTTAGGTTTGCTCGGTATGCTAACTATGTGTTTGAAAGTAAACAACCACGTCCTATAGTGTGCACGTATACTCAATCAGTTAGCATTCGTAATGTTTCACATGTAACAAGTATCACAGTAACATCACAGAGTGTCTAGCAATTGGCAGCATGTATCATGTAAACAGTTAACCAAGTTCGAGTAACTCATGTTTCACATACTTGTCATCCACGGTTTATTCATACTGGACTAATGGTGTTAAATGGGTTCAACGTGGTTATTGCATTAACTGGATCATTACATTTTGCAAAGCTCTCATGCATAACAGAATCATCCATAACAGAAATAACATACTTAACGGTGTTAGCTGGCTTAACAGTGTTAATTATTTTTAACTAGGTTAACCACTAATGAAGTAATAACCAACGGAGTCACATACTAAACTGAGTTTACAACATAACCAAGTTTATCAGCTAACCAAGTTAATTTGGTTAACTGAGTTAATGACTTAACCCAGTTAATAGTTTAAACGTAGTTACATACTTAACAGGGTTATATATATATATATATACGTAGCTTAACAAGGTTAACATTGTAACAGATCTAACAACTTAAGAGATTAACAGTTGAGCCGAAAATAATCATTGGGCCGAAAACACTTGTTGGCGAAAACACCTGGGCCGAAATCCCCAAGTGTTTTCGTGGGGTTCATCATCCAACAACAACATCACAAACAATTATCCATGACTTCAACAGTAATTCGATCAATCATGACAGTGATATGTAATCTTTCAACACCCTACAAATGTGATCAACATGCATACAAAATCATCACACCATCCACAACACATCGCATGGCAACATACATGAATTTTATATTGGTGACCGACATGCTAAATGCATTCACATAAAAGTTTGACATCTACACATGGAAATCGAAATCATGAATGATGAGTTGTCAACATTAAACTTCACAACACATGCACATAAAAGTTTGTAGCAGACAATTATATCAAATCATATGATCTTATAGGACCTATTTTCCTTGTGGTGGGTTGTAAGTCAATCATCAATTTAATACTAATACCTTTGAGCATAACAGCCCTATCACTCTAAATCCTCATCATTCTATCATCAGATCAAACATGGACAAGCATAGGGAAAATCGAGTGTATCATCAGATTATAATACTCGATCATGTATATACACAACTAATCCTTACTTTTAAACATATACACTATCTCGATTATGCATCAATAAAGTTAACAATTAAAGATAATCACTAACCACCACATTGATGCGTAAAGAGGCTGCTTCGAAGGGGGGGGGGGTGTCCACTGCCGTCGCACATCAAGTGAGGGGAAATAAGTTTTAGGGTTTGCAATATGGCAAGAATTGTGGTATATGACCATGTTTTTACGTATACACAAAAGATGGAATGTTGGGCCGAACCCTTGTATGGGCTGCCTCTTGTCTCGAGTTCAATCATAGTGGGCCGTGTGGGTAAAGACATAGTGTACGGCTCAAGAGATGTGCGACTGGCTAGTGTTGCGCGACCAAGAATTATTCAATATTCTTACTAATAATACAATCACACAAAATACGTAACGTACAATTTATAATTATTCATTAAAACCATTATATCACATAGTCCCACAAAGTTCGCATACGTTACATTAAACACAAGGATAGGTTCTGAAATACGAGTTGTCACATCCCATCTTTTTGCTCTTTTTGCCTCATCAAAAATACCAGATATTCTGATCATTTTGTTTATCGCTAACTGCTTTCTGTGCCTGTACTTCTGTTCTTCATTTCTGTCATCTTTCCAAGGAATAGGTTTAGATTTTGCCATGAATGCGTATCCAACCGCATCCTCCTCAGGTAACAACTCACTCGAGTCGTAAACCTCATCATCATGAATCACCGCAAGAGCTCTAGATTTTTCTTTGTTATCTTCAATCTGTTTCATTCTTGGCGGCTCCGATTTGTTCTGATGATAAATTGCCTTCTTGTAGTAATCTTCTCTAAACGGGTTTTCAGATTCATCAGCATACACGTTTCTGCATTCACGCTTAAAGTGACCTTTCTGTTTTCATTTGAAGCATGTCACCTTAGACTTGTCAAAGCCCAACTTGGTAGATGGTCCACCAATTGACTTTCTCCCAGTTATCTCCATGAAACGTTGTGCTCGACGAACTGCACTGGCCATACACCACCTTATGTCTATTAGTTCCATCTCCTCAGGTAACAACTCACTCCAGTCGTAAACCTCATCATCATGAATCACCGCAAGAGCTCTAGATTTTTCTTTGTTATCTTCAATCTGTTTCATTCTTGGCGGCTCCGATTTGTTCTGATGATAAATTGCCTTCTTGTAGTAATCTTCTCTAAACGGGTTTTCAGATTCATCAGCATACACGTTTCTGCATTCACGCTTAAAGTGACCTTTCTGTTTTCATTTGAAGCATGTCACCTTAGACTTGTCAAAGCCCAACTTGGTAGATGGTCCACCAATTGACTTTCTCCCAGTTATCTCCATGAAACGTTGTGCTCGACGAACTGCACTGGCCATACACCACCTTATGTCTATTAGTTCCATCTCCTCAGGATCTATCTGATCATAGTCCTCTTTTGTTAGGTTGGTGTTGCCAATCTTCCCTGCTACAAGACTTTCATAAGATTCTAGCACAGATGCTAGAAAAATCATCTGTTGTTTAGCAGACTCCTCGCTGAAATTTTGAGCATTCTTTAAGTCTACAGCGATGTTGCATTGAAATAAATTCTTTGCATCAGACTGGTTTGAATTTGATGAAGACCCACTGTGATATCCACTGCTTTGACTTTCTTTGCTTGTAGTGGAGACATTCTTGGCAGAAAATGCAGTCTTGGGAGATGTACTCTTCGGCATCATGCTCTTTGGATAATACAAATCCAAATTCTGCTGATATGATGAGTGATTGACTTTGTACGTCTTCTTCAATTCCAACTCGTGACTCTCTAATCTCTCAATCAACAAGTCAACCGTTAAATTTGCTGGCTTGATAGTATTCTTTAGCATCAATGCATAATATTGCCAATCCATCTCATCTGGTAATGCATCGAACAATTTGTCGACTAGATCTTCTTGAGAATAGCGAATATCATGTCTCGCCAGTTCCAGTTTCAGATGCCCAAACCTCTCTATCATTTTACAAAATGATTCATTCTTTAAACACCCAAACAAATCAAACTCTTTTCTAAGTAGTTTCTTTTTGTTTTTAACAATTTCTGTGCTTCCTATACATTTGTTTTTCAATTTGTTCCAGAGATCTGTAGCACTAGAGTATTCGATCAAAGATATTATGTCTTCTCTGACGGACTGAAACAGCAACGCAATACATTTTTGTTCAGCAGCAAACATGTCTATCTCCTCATTTGTTGTTAAGGTTTCACCTTTTGTGTTTCCATCGTATCCAATTTTTAGACTCTTCCAACTAGGAAAAGCAAAGGCCATCAACCAATCTACAAATTTCTTTGCCCACCGACTGTATTCTTCTATAGCTATAAACTTCGGGGGTTTGTTGTAAGTTCCGAAAGCACTTTCAACCTCTAATGCATCTGATAACTTTTTCTTTGTATTTGTCGTGTTTTCATTGGTGTTACTTGAAGATGTATCATTTCCACCGTCTCCAGCAAACGCATACATATCACTAAACGGATTGAAATCATCCATCTTGTACGTACCTGAAAATAATAAGCAAAAACACTTAGAAAATTTTCGAAATTTTGAAAAACACAGCAAGTTCGAGCGAAATCAGCTTTAGAGCGAAATCAACTAAATTCTGATTTCGAGCGGAATCAGAAAGTAACTCTCGAGCGAAATCAGAATTTAACTTTCTGGGCGAAATCAAAAGATAACTTTCGAGCGAAATCAGACTTGATATCGGGCGGAATCAGACTTGTTCTGCTTAGGAGCGGAATCAGAATAATGTTTCGAGCGGAATCAGAAAAACTCTGATTACGAGTGAAATCAACAAGTAAATCTCGAGCGGAATTAGAATTTAGGGCGAAATCAGCGAAGTACGTCACGAGCGGAATCAGGTTTTTAGGTTGTTTTTACTATTTTACTCCGAATTTTAACCTGATACTTTCTAGGGTTTATTAACACTATGTTTTACATACAATACTTGAAATTCAGTCCATTCCGACAGTTGGAACTTGTTCAGTTCACAAAAGTATAAAAAGAAGTGAGTAGAAGTAAGAAATTCTGGTAGAATCAAGCTGCTATGGTATGAACTCCTCGTCCTGAGCTATGATACCACTTGTTGGACCGTTTGCGTGACCCTAAACGTCAGTAAAGTAGTTCATCTCTGAATACGAAGGCGGAATCAACGTATACAAAGTCATAACAACTCTCAGATCCTTTTAACTTCTTTCTATTATCAATTACAAGCTTTTACACGTGTTTCTGATGTGATTTTGACAGAGTTTTGACGCCTACACAAAGACCTGATTTCGCTCCAAAGTTACATAATGACAACAACTGATCCCTATTTATAAGCCTCCTGATTTCACTCCAAACTCCATGATCATCAGGAGCGAAATCATCAACTAGCACTAGGAGCGAAATCACCTATCTACATCTAGGAGCGAAATCACTTTTAAGACCATTTGGAGCGGAATTACGAGTTAACATGATAACCTGATTTCGCTTATAATGACATGAAAGTCATTTAGAGCGAAATTACAATCTAAATCTCTTTTACATGATTTCCAACTCCAATCTAAACTATCTAGACCTAAGACTCACTAAAGACGTAGTCATCAGACATTCAGTGCACCAACAAATACAAAAAACAGTAACTGAAAAGACAGTTACTTTATTATTATTATTATTATTATTATCATTTATTACAATAAAAGGTCCCGCCTAAATTACGCGTAAAAAAACTCCTATAAGAGAAGGGTCTATACATAATGAAATTAATCACACCCAGAAAAACACAAAACGCCATATCATCTAGAAACCACTCCCTTTAAAAACGCCACAAATGTCAAAGCTTTCACTGAAATAGATCCTTTTTCTGAGGGGGTTAACTTAATAATATTTTGCTGAATGAGATGGACAAATATTCAAGAAAAAAGAGACTGATGACAGTGATATGCCATCGGGTGAGCTTTGTTCTTGATGATTATTTGAATGGAATAAAGGGATCAACACAAGTGTAAAATGCTATTTTGGACTCCATTATTACAAATAGCATCAAGCAAGAGTTGATCTTTAATGACATGCCACCAAACAAGAATATCACACCAAAAAACAGGTTGTCACTATGCAGCTTCTTCTAAAAAAACGGGGTTTATGAAGAAAAGTTGGCATCTAGCTAAAGTATTCAAAAAAGTTCAAAACGCCAAAAAAAAAAAATTCAAGAAGGAAGATGCTGATGACATTAAAGATTCGGAAGAAAAATTAGATTACCATTTTGTATTATTTTTGTTTTCATTTTATATTGTTTTGATATCAAGTTATATGTTGTTTTGTTATCCAATTCTCTAAAAATAAAATACATTATTATATGAAACGCCAAAAACTACAAAACGCTAGTAGTATGAAAACTGGGAGAACAACTGCTCGCAAAGCACATTGTAAAATGGGTATTAAACGCCAAAAAAAATCACTAAACGCAAAAAAAATTGGTCTTATTGTAATCTTATGCAAATTTTAATGACTCGTAGTAAATTATTATACAAAACGCCAAAAACGCCAAAAAACTAACCAGAAAAAGCTATAAGGCCAAAAAAGTATATATGTGACACAAAAACAATTAATTAAACGCCAAAAAGTTTAATAAATACAATTAACGCCAAAAAAAAAACTTAGACGCCATAAAATATTATACCGCGTTGGGAAAATAAAAGAAGAATGAAAAGACAAAAAAAACCCCCCGCCCTTCTCTATGCCGCGAGACACGTGTTGGACAAGAATGCGTTCTCACCCTTTTGAGCGTTTTCTCCTGATCCCGTTTCTCTCTCTCTCTCTCTCTCTATATATATATATATTGTGAATATTTAAATATTATGGATATTAAAATTCAATGTTAAGGTGTATATTTAATTTGGTGATTGATTATTTTACATAAGCTACATATGTGTATTAATAAATGTATAAAAGAAAAAAGAAACAAAAAAAAAATATTCCAAGCTTCATCTTTGCAAATCAGACCTATCTCTATTTGCATTAAAAGTTTTATTTTTTAAATATATATTCCACGAAATATCTTTGTTCAAAAGATATTTCAAATGCAACGTTAAACACAAATTATATATGGAATGCACTTTTTTGTACTTTCATATTAACTATGCATTTTTATTTGCTTATATTTTAATACTTTTAGCTCTCTCTCTCTCTCTCTCTCTATATATATATATATCATGAAGGTGTATTATATAATTTTGCTTAACGTACGCTGCGTACGTTGTGAAAATATAATATGCGTGATTATGGGTTTCAACATGCGTGATTAGGGTTTTTGAGTTTTATGTAACACCCCAAAACCCGAATGTTTATATTTGCCGTATGTTCCTATATGACTTAGCATGAAATAAATAACCAGGCTATTTAATCTAGTTAAGTGTGTGTTTAAAAGTATTAAATGACGAAAGTAGTGCAAATTATGTTAAGTGACAAACACAAGGGGCTAAATGGAACAAGTTGGAAGTTGGGTTATTAAAATGAAATATCACCACACACAAACACACACTTCGTGTGTGTTCTTGAACGTTCAGGAGCTCCAAAGAGCCAAAACCCTAACTTAACTATAACCATCAAATTGAAGGGTGAATCAAGGCTTAAATTCACAACCAAACATGGATTAATGATCACCTTTACAAGGGGATCATAAGGTATGTCTTAAAATTTAGATTGGTGATTATGCACGAAGTGGGTTATGTTAGAAATCGCGAAATTGTATGAAATTGAGTATGAGTATGTGTTAGAATCATCATATAGGACATTGATTATGCGTGGTTTGGGGTAATTTGATGTTTGGAGGTGAAACCCACTTCTAGTGGTGAAGATGGCGACATGGGTGTCTCACCCATGTCCAATCCTTGTTCAAATCTTGTTGTGCTATGTTGTATGTAATGCGTTCTTGTTAGGTAGATTGAATGTGATATGAATTTGTTGATGTTTTTGTGTTAATTGATGAATGAAAGCATGAAGTAGGAAGTAAAGCATGAAACACTTGTACATTATGCATAAATTGTGGCATGCACACCAAGTGTTTGATGAAATGCCTAGGTGAGATTAATAGATGAAATGGTATGCAAGTAATGGATGAAATCGTATAATATGGGGATATGATGTATTTGATGATAAATAAACATGAGAAATCTATTTTTAGATGGAATTCATGTAGGATTTGGTTGGCCATGTTATTTGGTAAAAGTATGCATTAGAGTATTGTACTCTATGTTGGAGTGGTATGATGTTTACTACATGTTTGAATAATTGCTTAATCAAAATTGATAAGTAAAAGTACTCTAAATGTGAAGCATATGAGATCATTAGAACATGATGAAATTAGAATGATGTTGGGTTGTTAAGCATAGGTCATGGTGTTAGTTGTAGAATTATGTTACTAGAATGAACGGAATTGAATATGTTTGGTGTGTGCATATAACTAGATGATCATGTGGTTGTATGCTTATTGCATCGTGAGTATGAAAGGTATATAGTGTCATTAGTATAGTCTACTATAATGACATAGATGTATGAGGTTAAGTCGAAAGTTCATATGATAAATCGTTGACTTTCTGAAAGTCAACTATGCATAAGTAGCAATGTTAGACTTAATTGTCACAATTGTAATATTATAGAAAGTCATATGATGTGTGTTATATCCATATGTGTTATATGTGATGACGTGATGAATTATATGAGTTTGAAAAGATTGACTTGTGGAAATATGCCGTATGCTTGTTGGAATTGACTAATGAAAGTCAAATGTGAAAAATGAATTTGATATGATCGTTAATATGTACAATCATGTATGCTAACAAGAATGTGAATGCGATGACATGAAAGTATAGGGATCATGTCAAGATGGATGGAAGCCTGGAAGGCTAACGGGTCAAAAGGAGGCGAGGAAACGGATGCGAATATGGACACTTAAGGTAAGTGATTTCCGGAATCACGTCTTATTTATAAATGAAGTTTGGTATGTTGTATATAGGGAACCATGTAAGAATTTACGGGTAAGGGTAAGTACCAAGGTAAGTTCATATGAACTTCGTCTATCCTTAATGTAAATTAAGATGATAGTCTCATCGTGTTAATGGAATGTTCATTATGTTGCTGAATGTTCATCGTGTTAATGGAATGTTCATTATGTTACTGAATGTTCATCGTGTTAATGGAATGTTCATTATGTTGCTGAATGTCCATCGTGTTAATAGAATGTTCATTATGTTGCTGAATGTCCATCGTGTTAATGGAATGTTCATTATGTTGCTGAATGTTCATCGTGTTAATGGAATGTTCATTATGTTGCTGAATGTCCATCGTGTTAATGGAATATTCATTATGTTGCTGAATGTTCATCATGTTGCTGAATGTTCATCGTGTTAATTGAATGCTCATTATGTTGCTAAATGTCCATCATGTTAATGGAATGTTCATTATGATGCTGAATGTTCATCGTGTTAATGGAATGTTCATTATGTTGCTGAATGTTCATTATGTTGCTGAATGTTCATCGTGTTAATAGAATGTTCATTATGTTGCTGAATGTCCATCGTGTTAATGGAATGTTCATTATGTTGCTGAATGTCCATCGTGTTAATGGAATGTTCATTATGTTGCTGAATGTTCATCGTGTTAATGGAATGTTCATTATGTTGCTGAATGTCCATCGTGTTAATGGAATGTTCATTATATTGCTGAATGTTCATCGTGTTAATGGAATGTTCATCATGTTGCTGAATGTCCATCGTGTTAATGGAATGTTCATTATGTTGCTGAATGTTCATCGTGTTAATGGAATGTTCATTATGTTGCTGAATATTCATTATGTTGCTGAATGTCCATCGTGTTAATGGAATGTTCATTATGTTGCTGAATGTCCATCGTGTTAATGGAATGTTCATTATGTTGTTGAATGTCCATCGTGTTAATGGAATGTTCATTATGTTGTTGAATGTCCATCATGTTAATGGAATGTTCATTATGTTGCTGAATGTTCATCGTGTTAATGGAATGTTCATTATGTTGCTGAATGTCCATCGTGTTAATGGAATGTTCATTATGTTGCTGAATGTTCATCGTGTTAATGGAATGTTCATTATGTTGCTGAATGTCCATCGTGTTTATGGGATGTTCATTATGTTGCTGAATGTTCATCGTGTTAATGGGATGTTCATTATGTTGCTGAATGTTCATCGTGTTAATGGAATGTTCATTATGTTGCTGAATGTCCATCGTGTTAATGGAATGTTCATTATGTTGCTGAATGTCCATCGTGTTAATGGAATGTTCATTATGTTGTTGAATGTCCATCATGTTAATGGAATGTTCATTATGATGCTGAATGTTCATCGTGTTAATGGAATGTTCATTATGTTGCTGAATGTTCATCGTGTTAATGGAATGTTCATTATGTTGCTGAATGTCCATCGTGTTAATGGAATGTTCATTATGTTGCTGAATGTTCATCGTGTTAATGGAATGTTCATTATGTTGCTGAATGTCCATCGTGTTTATGGGATGTTCATTATGTTGCTGAATGTTCATCGTGTTAATGGGATGTTCATTATGTTGCTGAATGTTCATCGTGTTAATGGAATGTTCATTATGTTGCTTAATGTTCATCGTGTTAATGGAATGTTCATCATGTTTGTTGGAAGTTAGTCGTTTATGTTTGTTTGTAATTGCATTGATTTGTGTTGATATGATTGTAGATAAGAGTCAAGTTACAAATAAGTGAATGTGACTTGTATGTATGTGTGTATGTAGATATGGATCTGTAGCTTGTGTAAGTAGTGTGAACTTGTATGTACGTACGTACATATGAATGTACTTAGATATATGAAAGTGTATACACGTGTGGTAATCTAATGATTGTAGATCACTGGTATACGTATATGTGAAGATGTGGGTTTTCAATATGTTTGAGATTACGTACTCCTAACCATGTTACTATTGAGAATGAAATAAATGGAGTGCAGGTATGGGAACGCCGGACTCTCGAGGAATTGATGTCGGACTCGAGTAAATAAAATTGAGAGGATGTTTCATTGGAATACCTTACGTAGTTAGAATGTGATATAACCTTTTAAGTATATGTATTAAATTATATATGATGTTACCATGTACTAACATGTTGGTTATATATGGTGACCGCAGGTTAATAAGATATTCATGATGGTCATGTGAACGAGGATCAAGTTGAAGATCATGGATTGTACGGGAAAGCGGTCACGTTGTTTGTAATCATTTGTTAACATAGTTACATTAAATAAATGATGAAAGATGTATTTATGTTAGAAGGGTTGACCTAAACGGTATTTAAGTATGTTAGAGTAGTTAAAAGAAAGAAATTTTACGGTTCATTTTCCGCTGCGTCGTTTTGGGTCAATCCGTGAATAGGGCTTTACATTTTATAACGTGCGTAATTTCATCTCGTACACATCGTACGTTAAGGAATGTTATAAATTCGTCGACCCCAATTTTTACGGATATTAAATTTCAATGTTAAGGTAAGAAGAATTAAGATTATTTTACATAACCTACACATTTATAGGGGTGTGCAGAATTCGTTTCGAATTCGAAAAAATCGAAATTCGTTTAAATTCGATTATCAAGAATTCGTTTCGATTATAAGAATTAAAATTTGAATTCGATTCAATTCGAGTCAAGTAAATCGAATACGAATTTATAATTTCAAATTCGATTCGATTCGAAATTCGAATAAAAATTATGCATTTTTATTTATTATTTTTAGAGTTAATTACTTTTTCAGTCCCTGAGGTTTACAAAAAATAACGGTTTCAGTCTATTAGTTTAAAAATTGCCATTTCAGTCCATTAGTTTCATTTTCATAACCATTTCAGTCCACTAACTTAACTCCATCCATTTATTTTGTTAACTTTGGGGTGAAATTACCAAATTACCCCTGCTAACTTAACAAATTGTAATAAAAATCATAAAAATTCAAAAAAATTCAAAAAAATTCCAAAAAATCTAAAAATTTTAAAAATTTTAAAAAATTCAAAAAATCAAAAAAATTCAAAGAAATTGAAAAAAAATATAAAAATAAAAAAAATAATAAAAAAATTCTAAAAAATCAAAAATTCGACGCGAACCGTTTCGACCCGTGCCATTTCGAGCCGAACCGTTTCGACCCGTACCGTTTCGAGCTGAACCGTTTCGACCCGTACCGTTTCGACGCGAACCGTTTCGACCCGTACCGTTTCGAGCTGAACCGTTTCGACGCGAACCGTTTCGACCCGTACCGTTTCGAGCCGACCCGTTTCGACCCGTGCCGTTTCGACCCGTGCCGTTTCGACCCGTGCCGTTTCGACGCGAACCGTTTCGACCCGTTCCGTTTCGACCCGTACCGTTTCGACCCGTACCGTTTCGACCCGTACCGTTTCGACCCGTTCCGTTTCGAGCCGAACCGTTTCGACGCGAACCGTTTCGACGCGAACCGTTTCGACCCGTACCGTTTCGACGCGAACCGTTTCGACCCGAACCGTTTCGACGCGAACCGTTTCGACGCGAACCGTTTCGACGCGAACCGTTTCGACCCGTACCGTTTCGATGCGACCCGTACGGTTCGGCTCGAAACGGTTCGCGTCGAAACGGCACGGGTCGAAACGGCACGGGTCGAAACGGCACGGGTCGAAACGGCACGGGTCGAAACGGCATGCGTCGAAACGGTTCGGCTCGAAACGGAACGACTCGAAACGGTACGGCTCGAAACGGACGGGTCGAAACGGTACGGGTCGAAACGGTTCGGCTCGAAACGGAACGGGTCGAAACGGTTCGCGTCGAAACGGCACGGGTCGAAACGGCACGGGTCGAAACGGTTCGCGTCGAAACGGTTCGGGTTCGAAACATTTTGGATTTTTTTAGAATTTTTATCATTTTTAAAAAAAATTTTGATTTTTAGATTTTTTTGAATTTTTTGGAATTTTTTTATTATTTTTATATTTTTTTTCAATTTCTTTGAATTTTTTTGATTTTTTGAAATTTTTAAATTTTTTTTTATTTTTAGATTTTTTGGAATTTTTTAATTTTTTTGATTTTTATTACAATTTGTTAAGTTAGCAGGGGTAATTTGGTAATTTCACCCCAAAGTTAACAAAATAAATGGATGGAGTTAAGTTAGTGGACTGAAATGGTTATGAAAATGAAACTAATGGACTGAAATGGCAATTTTTAAACTAATGGACTGAAACCGTTATTTTTTGCAAACCTCAGGGACTGAAAAAGTAATTAACTCTTATTTTTATATATAATACATATATAACTTTTATTAGGCTATCCTAAAAATTATTTTCATTTTTTTCATGTATTAAAATTACCCATTACCAAACTCACTACATGACCCATAACTAAAACCTAAGTAACAAATCTATCAACAGTTTTCTAAGCATAAAAATATGAGTAAATTATAAAAGTAGTCCTTTATGTATATTACTTATTGCAAACCGTGTCCTTTATCTTCAATAATTACAGAAAACGGACCCGATGTTTGGAAACCCTTGCAAGTTATGTCCTTTAGCCATAACTCAGTTAATTTTTTGTGGTTAAATCTGACCAAATGGACCCCACATGAGGGTAATTTGGAAATTATACTCTTATGTGGGGTCCATTTGGTTAGATTTAACCACAAAAATACCTTCATATGGGGTCCATTTGGTCAGATTTAACAAAAAAAATTAACTGAATTAGGGATAAAGGACATAACTTGCAAGGGTTTGCAAACATCGAGTACGTTTTCTGTAATTATTGAAGACAAATGACACAATTTGCAATAAGTGACATACATAAAGGACGATTTTTGTAATTTACTCTAAAAATATTAACTTGTAATGTGGAGTGGTTATTCCCGACTTCTCGTTTTGAATTTTGGACTTGTGGTACTTTATTAGGAATTTTTAATGTGATATCGTGCTTTATGGCTGCTTTAAAATTTATGTTTCGTTTTTAAAGATTTTTTTACATATTTTTTAAGAATCTGAATTAAATCGAATTTATTCGAATTCGAATTTTTAATCGAATACGAATCGAATACGAATTGGGTTTTATTATTCAAATACGAATTCGAATCGAATTCGGTAAGTTTTAGTTGAATTCGAATCGAATACGAATTCAAGGAAAAATAAAAATTATTCGAACAAGTCGATTCGAATAATTCAAAAATTCGATATTCGATTCGATGAACACCCCTACATATTTGAATTGATAAATGTATAAAAGAAAAAAAGAAACAAAAAATTGTCCCTAGATGGATTAGAACTCGTGTAAAGCTCGTCAAAGGCTTTGAAGGTGAAGGATGAACCATCAGAGCAGTTATTTGTTTATTTGTTTGTAGTATTTATAATAATAGACTCGCCACTTGTTATTGTAGATAAAGATTGTATGTGTATGTTTTACCTTCGTTATGGGGCAAATATATATGTAATGTTTTTTTTTTTTTTAATTAATGATGTTAGTCTCATACCTGATTATATAGTAATCGTGTTTCACATTCGGTCTCCTATGCTAGTCATTTCCTCTTTGTTCTCATATGCTATTAGGTAAACCATTTATCATGGTTAAAAGTTAAGCATTGGGATTCCCGATTTTCCATTACTCAAATTTAAACTCATCCCATATATTAACTTAAAATCATAGGTGATCAATTGTGCTCTTATAACAATTTTATATTTTTAATATTGTCATGTTTATTACATTTTCAAAATATTGCTATTAAAATTTTAAGATTATATAATTTAATAAAATATTCAATTTTGATGTGGGTAAGGGTTATGAGACTAGTTTCAGGTAATCGTAAATATCACCTAACATCATACTCATCCTAGATCCATAAAAGATCTAGATCCATGAAAGATATGTTTATAACTGCTCTTATCATTACCCATCCCTAAGTTTCTATTTCAGATTTTGTTGTCGGTTCCGCTTTTCTGCCATCAATACTAATCAAAACACGGACTCTAATCTTAACAATAATGAAATGTAATTATTGATAAGACATAAAGAAATCAATGAACATCGATTTATAGCATCATGGACCACACCTTTCTCTCTTGTGAATTTAATTTTCATCACAGCCACAAATAATGCCACTTGTGATTTGTGAATAAGGATACAAATTCTTATAACCTCTTCTTTTCCTTCAAGAAAAATATCCAATTTGGACAACAAAATGAATGGACCAAATTCATGTGGATGTACGACATGCTTCACAAGATACAAGATACAAAAACAAGAACAAAACCAATCACAGTCATTCGGTGAATCTGTGGGAATGAGTAGAACTGCATGTGTAGAATGTAGACAACAGTTGACTTGTTATTTTCAAGTCAATCCTTGATTTCAGATACGTTATGATCGTGTCCGTCACACTTAGTGTAAATGAAATTGACGAACTAAAAGTTAACAATTTGATTAAAAACAAGTGGTGATTGATGACTGCAAGATAATAATAGACTATAATACATTGATGGATACTGCAATATATGAGGCACGATTGAGATGACTTAAACTATGAAAAAGATATTTTCACTTCATATAAGTTGCAAACTATATGGACTTGATCAAAGGGACAAAAAGCTAATTTGGACCAACCAGACATATCCAAGTAGACTACATACATAACTTTCGTTCCATTTGGAGTTACGAAACTTATAAGTAATGGATGCTTCAAGCGGAGTATCCTAGTTAACGTTCAGATCAACACAAAGAATGGCAAATGTATTTTAAGAGCTGAGACTAAATAGCAAAGACCCCAATTCCAAAAAAACTGCCCTTTATGGGAAAATAAAGTTCATCTCAACACTCGATACCTGCTTGTGCTTATTGATCAAGATGTCACTCGTCCATTCTTTACACTTAGAAAGCTGTCTCACTACTATAAAATTGAGTATCACAAACGGACAATATCTGTTAGTAAAATTACCAACGGATAATATCCGTCTGTAGTTACTAATTACTGAGGGAATCTTTGACGGAAACAATTACACCACAAGAAATGATGATATAATTTAAGTTAAAAAGTCGGATATTCTGTTTGCAGGTTGGGGATTACCAACAGAATTTCTGTCCATGATTAAACCGACATCTACTTACAAAAATGTTTGGAGGGAACTCTACATTTTTATTGTTTTTGGAGGAACAATGTACCCCGAACAGTGACGGATCCCTGATTTATTTTCTCGGTGAATTTAACCAAACTTTTAAAGGGGATGATCGAGAATTTTGGCTATAATTTACACTATTTGTCCACCACTAACAATTTGTTGGTGTACCGAGGATAAGAATTAGGATTTGATTCTTGCACACGCTTTTCAAATTTTTTCGGTGAATGGACCAATAGTACCGACACTCATGCTGTTGGTAATCTGTGGGTATCAGTTTAAAAAACCGATCTTTGTAGTAGTTGTCGTGTATCTTAACCTGAAATTGGCAACATCTATGTTTTTCAAGTATGGTAGATCTTTATTTTTTTGAAATTCCAAAAAATAATATTAAACTAATTAACCACACCGACGGTTATTAATGAAAAGTCGTCCTTAAAGTCTAAAGAAATCCGTTGCTAAACCCTTAAGTTGGTTATCCGTCTGAAACTATCTGTTTGGGCAACTTTACAAAAGTTGTTGGTGATCCGTCAATAAATCTGGACATTAGTGATCCGTCATTAACTTTCATAACGTGTCACAAATGAGATTACTTACTAACAAAAATCTAACACGCTTTTCCGTCAGTAACACTATTACCCATCATTAGCGTTGGATGTGCCGGTCAGCGATATTCTTTATTTCGTAGTGTCTATGCTTTTTGTCCGGAAACTAAACTAAAGAAGCTCGAAAACCAAAAATCTGAGTACTTCTCACTACAAAGAAGCGGATTCTAATATGGAAAGACTTTGCTTTTTTAGTGGTTAAACAAGACAAAGGAACCATGGCAGCTAGTGCATGGACGAATTCAATAATTCATTTTATTCTTTTCTATCCAACAAACACGATGATCAACCTAATATTATGTTTTTGTACTTTCACCTTGTACACCTTCATGATATCCATGTAAAGTAATCAAGTATAATGGAAGTATACATTTAAGACTGAATATATTCATTCCTATCTTCATCATCGTGATCATAATCGATGTTTATCTTTTCATTGTTCCACCTGGTTACCAGGGAAATAGCAATCTCAAACTTATACCTATAAATACAATAACCCTAGCAATGTATCTAGAGGAATATTACAATAATTGGAACTCTAGTAAAGATATGATAAGTTACTACATTGTTGTAAAACATGGCCAGTGGCCAATATTTGCATGTTAATGTGTACCTCTTATGGCCATTTGCATATTGATATATGTGTACCTCTTGATGCCAGCACATTAGGACCAAAACGCAAGCTTTTGCACCTATATATACCCTTCAAACCTTTCTCTACATTCACAAATCATCCTAAACATAAAGGGCTTATCTTTGCTCACTTAGAGATGGCTTCAAAAAGCAATGCTTCACTAGTTTTCTTTCTAGCACTCAATGTGCTCTTTTTTGCCATGGTGAGTGGCTGTGGGACTTGTGGTAGCCCTGCCCCAAAACCGGCGCCTGAGGCTAAGGCTACCTGCCCTAAAGACACCTTGAAACTTGGGGTGTGTGCCAATTTACTTGGTTTGATTTCTGTGGAAGTTGGCTCACCACCAACTAAACCATGCTGCACCCTCATCAAAGGCCTTGCTGACCTCGAGGCTGCGGTTTGCCTATGCACTGCCATCAAAGCTAAAGTATTGGGGAACGATCTGAATGTGCCTGTCGCTCTGACCTTGCTTCTTAATGTTTGTGGCAAGAAAGCCCCAGATGGCTTCAAGTGTGCATAAATTATTCAGGATACTTGATTTCGTCTTGATTTCGAAATCGAACTTTTAAATATGTATTGTATGTATGAGTTTGGGTCTTAAGGTTGTTCCTCACATTTCATTTCTTTGCTTTCTGTTAATTATGATATTGTGTTTTAGTTTGTATTGAATCCTGGTTCAATTCTGTAACGGTTTGTGGAAAATGATAGTCATTTGTTTTATGTTGGATTTTGTTCTCGTCAAGAAAACTATACTAGGATCCGAAAGTCACAAACGAAGTCTGTCACACTCTTGTTGACATATCAGCGACACTTCATCAGTCATAGTTATGGGATTGGAACTCATGATAGTTATAGTGAAAAGTCAGGCATTTCCACAATAATTCGATATGGTGAATCTATCGTAAAATCATCACTCAACTCAACATAGTTATGATTTTAATATTTATCAAAATAGTTATCCAATTCTAAAAAGTAATAGGTACACTTTATTATGTTTACAACATTCTCCCTAATTTATATTACACATAAAGGCTTTAAATAAATACTAGAAATTGGTAATATTCTCATTCTATCAAATAAAAAACTGTAATACTTACATTTTAATTAAACTCTATATATATTTATGCTTTCTTTATATCATGGTTGTTATTTTAGGACAGATGTACTATGTTGCAAAACATTTAGGTCCAGCTTCTTTTGTACAAACAATCATTAGGATTGTAATAATAACATTTTTCTTAAACTCTATATGTATGTTTTTTTATGGGTGCCTTTTTCCCACATACCCTATATCTTATTTTCACATCCCCTATTGTATACGGGCCGTATACAATTATACGGCTCGTATAGAATGTTTTTTAATAGGAAAATGCGCAGGGAATGTTTTTTTTTTGTTTTTATTATATACGGCCCGTATACAGTTATACGGGTCGTATACATGTGTATACGATTTGTAAAACGTATACGGCTCAATTGATTTATTTTTGTGGGTTTTTGATGTTACCACATGTATACGGGCCGTATAACTATATACGGGCCGTATATATTGGCGTTTTTTCAAGTATCACGTTTTATTCCCGTAAAAACACAATCATTCTAGGGTTTCTAAGCTCTTCATCACCTTTAACAATGTCGATAAACGTTGATCGGAACATGCCGCTTAAATCGGAGCACAGGTAGAGTAACGTTACTGATCAGTCCGTTGATGAAAACCTTAGCAATCACAGAAATCTTCGTGTTGGTTATTTATCGATTCCGAGTAACTAGCAGAAGAACCTGACACAAACAAGTTCTCCACAGTTTGTTATTCAGATCTCTGTTCGGTCATCTTTCCAAACTACAACACACGATACTTTTAATAAGCTGTCATAGTTGTCAAATTCGATTTCAACAAATCTTTTCATTTTCCTTCAATTTCTAAAACATTCTCTGTTACATGAAGACGTGTCGGGTTCTTCTACTAATGGTATTTTAATGAAGTATTGAAGATTGAATGTGCAAACCCAACCGTTTTTTACTACGGAAACGATGGCTATGCGAAATACAAACCGCAACCGTTTTTTACTACGGAAATGGTGGCTATGCGAAATACAAACCGCAATCTTTTGTGACTATGGGAAACACAAGTTTTCTTTTTGAGCTTGATGGATGTCCGTTATCTCAGTTGAGGCAGGCATTGTTTAAATCTGAATATAACTAGATGTTACGTGTATCAGCGTTGTTTATCACCCTGTGTGAGCATTGGAAACCCGACAAACAGTCTTGACAAATGTGACAGCTTATCTATCTATGTGTGTCACATCCATCCTGTTATAGCAATCGATATGATTAATTTTACATATTTTTTTCTAATTAGCGTTGTTAACTACCAAAAGAATGCATACACAAATAGTTCTAGTGGACGAAGCAAAGAGACCGTTGTGTATCTGAATCAGGTTCTCAAACAAACACTACTAAAGATGAGTTGGTGATAAATACCGGAGCTGTTATCTCGGTTGTTCAGTACTTTCGTGATTATAAAACAAGCAGGCATTGATTTTGCCAAGATTGAAGGAAAGAATCTGGCAGTAAGCGTTGTCGGGTTATGCTAGTTATTCGGAATATTTCGAATCATCACAGAAGACGTGTCGGGTTCTGCTAGTTTATTCGGAATGTTTCGAATCATAACAGAAGACAGATGCGGTTTGCATATTCAATCTTCATTGCTTCATTAAAATTACAACACACGTTAAAATGCTTGGAAAATTGCATCAACTCTCCAGATCTCTGTTCGATCATCTTTCCAACATTAACAACATTGGATCTTCATTCTGTCACTTTATGTGTTGACAAAGCTGACAAACACATTGGTATTTTCTCAAAATGTGCAAACTTGAAGAATCTCACATTAAAGGAGTTTGCAACAACGAGATCAACGTATACAGGTGCAAGAGAATGGCGAGTTATTTTCAGTTATTTCTGTTGATCCACAAATTCCATTGTTTAAATCAGAATCAGGTTCTCAAGACAAGGATCGTTCTAATAGATTAAAGAGAATAAACCATTTTTTTTACCATTTTTACCCATAGTATACGAGCCGTATAATATTATACGGCCCGTATACAATCATCGTATACATTGTATACGATCGGTAAATTTGTTTTTAACCGAGAGTATACGGCCGTATAAACGGTATACGGCCCGTATACATATGGTAAAAATGGTAAAAACTTCTAGCATTACCTTGTTAGTTTCTCAAACACTACTAAACATCTGCTTCCTGGATCTGAATCAGAGTGTTAACTTTGAGTCAAATCCAAACCCTCACCCTCAAAATCAACCAGAAAATCAATTGTATTTTTTTAGTTGCTTCTCTTGTTAAGTTTCCGAACCAACCGAAATCCACAAATTCCAACAGTTTCTTCGTAGATTCCGCCCGGTTTCAAAACTCTTTCACTCAAAGTTAATATTAACTGTGGTGGATGCACGCATAAAGTTAGAAAAATACTCAAGAAGATTGAAGGGTACACAAATGAACGGACGATATGTATCAACAACTTTAAGGTTCAGCCAAAATGACATCTAGCATTACTAACGGTTCTAGTAAGTGTCTAAAATGACATCTAGCATTACTAACGGTTCAACTTGAAGGTTCAGGTTTACCTTATTAATTTCTCAAAACAAACTCTCGTTTCTTCATCTTCATCTTCAAGAACAATGATGAACACATGATCGGTCATTCCTTGTGATACATGAACGTTGTATTCTTGTCTTTCAGAAGAGTTTGTATTGAATCATCACAGAAGACGTGTTCGGGAGTAAATCACCACCCAAAGATCAACAACTTGTGATTGTCGGGTTATTCTAGTTATTCGGAATGTTTCGAATCATCACAGAAGACGTGTCGGGTTCTTCTGCTAGTTATTCGGAATGTTTCGAATCATCACAGAAGACGTGTCGGGTTCTTCTGCTAGTAGTATGAGTCTGAGTCCATTGTGGTTCGTGCAAGAGAATGGCGAGTTATTTTTAGTTATTTCTATTGATCCACAAATTCCGTTGTTTAAATCAGAATCAGGTTCTCAAGACAAGGATCGTTCTAATAGATTAAAGAGAATAAACCCTTTTTTTTACCATTTTTTACCCATAGTATACGAGCCGTATAATAATATACGGCCCGTATACAAACATCGTATACATTGTATACGATCGGTAAAAATATTTTTTACCAATGGTATACGGCCGTATAAACCGTATACGACCCGTATACATATGGTAAAAAATGGTAAAAACCTCTTTAATCTATTAGAACGATCCAATAAATGAAGAACGATCCAATCAGGCGTTGGAAGGATTGTAGTAGTAGGACATTGGTACCACTGTGAAAATTGCTTCTCTTGTTAAGTTTCTGACCCAACAAAAATCCACAATCAGGCGAGTTATTTTCAGTTATTTCTGTTGATCCACATCATTCTGTCACTTTGTGTGTTGACGAAAGCTGACAAACACATTGGTATTTTCTCAAAATGTGCAAACTTGAAGAATCTCACATTAAAGGTCTCTACACAAACTCTTCTACATCTTTTAACCAGTTGTCCATTGGTAAAACTGGTTTCAACATCAAGGGTTGTATCGGAATCAGGCGTTGGAAGGATTGTAGTAGCAGGACATTGGTACCACTATGAAAATTGCATCAGGAGGGGAGAGAGTCTGATACAATAAGGATGTTGGGAATTAAACGCATGTACGTGACAAAATAAGGATGTTCGCATAAACATATATTCGTTTCATAACATCCTCCTATAAATCAACCACAACTGACAAAGAGCCTGTACTAGAAGCCATCCTATGTCTTTTACCAACCGAAGAGGCAGCAGAAGACGTGTCGGGTTCTTCCAACATTCACGAACCACAATGGACTCAGACTCATACTACTCACCCTCCCCTGAGGAAAAGTTTTCCCGACGACTCAAGAAAATCCACAATCAATGTATACAGGTGCAAGAGCATGGCGGGTGATATAGTAATTTTCAATAATGTAGGAAGGATTGAAGTAGTAGGACATTGGAATCTGGTTCTCAAACAAACCAACAAAATCCTGATAGTGAAAAACATCAGCAACCATTTTTTCTTTTCCTTCAATCTCGAGAACATTCTCCCTATGTATGTGCTTGTGCTGTAGAAACCGGTGATGAATTTGTGTACACAACTGAACGTTAAGTGATATTGTTTTAGACAACAACAGATAATGAATGGATTGTTGGTGGATAACGCAAACAAGTTCTCCACAGTTTGTTATTCAGATCTCTATTCGGTCATCTTTCCAAACTAAAACACACGATAAGTTTAAACTTTATAGTGTGTGATTTGACCAGGAAATGATTGGAGGTGAAGGTTCAGTGCACGAAAAGTTTCTTACGAAATGTACGTGACAAAACAAATATGTTGGGAATTAAACGCATGTCCGTAATCCCGCGTTGATATCTTCCGTTTTATTCAGACTACTTACAACTCTCATCAAATGCCTCACCCTTCCTTTTATTCTATAAATATTAAATAAAGAATAACACCATGCCCGTAATCCCGCGTTGATAGCTTCCGTTTTATTACAGTCATACGACACGTTTTCTTGTTCTTCAATCTTTGTTACTTGTTAATGTTTTATTTTTTTTCTATTTTTAAAAAGGTTTGAGCACCTCATGACTGTAAAATATCTAGTGTGATTTACACCTTAAATCCCTTAAATACTTGAAAAATCAAATTTGCGTTCCATACGGGCCGTATAAGAGTATACGGCCCCCGTATACACGTTCGTATACATTGTATACGACCAGGCAAACTTATTTACACATGGTGTATACGGCCCGTATACACCATGTGTAAATAAGTTTTCCCATGTGTTAATATTAGGACCCTTTTTTTTTTATCTAGTAGGTAGTTATTATAGGATAGATGTACCATGTTACAAAGAATTTAGGTCCAACTTATAACTGTCAATAGAGAAATTTTGAAAAGGAATAAAAAAAAAATATTAACCTTTACTAAAATCAGGCTTCCATAAAACGTGTGGCACATTGTAAGTATGTCTTGGTGTTCATTATTTGACCGGGCTTGATGAAAATTCTTGATCGATCTATTAAGTTCGTTTTTTGTTTAAACAAAACATGTTGGCCTTGTGGTGTATATACGAAAAAATGTAAAAAAAACAAATAATGGTAAACAACCGCTTTGGTTTGCACGGTTGATTCTAAACTTTAATCCGAGAATTGAACCACTAAACATGTTTTTTAATCGTAAATTATGAAAAGAACCGTATAAATCTCAAACTGGCCCACAAAACTGATTTAGTTATTTACTTCAGTTTAAACGGTTCAATCAACTTTAACAATTTAAAAATATCCTAGTTCCTACCCAAAGTTTCGATTCAAGTGGTCCATTTGCTTCCTTAAAAACTTATCTCCATTGGCTTTGAGATTGGGTGATAGAGGCTACCTCTACTGACACTTGGCATTTGGCAATGGGTGGGTGATATTGGAAACGTCCTTTAATTGCAGTGAAGAGAAGCCCTGGATATGGCATCCCCCTTCTTCTAAGAACCTTATGATTTTTTTTAAGTTTTGTTTTTGGTTGTAAACAATTATTACGAAAACGACCCGTGAATTATTACGAAAATGACCCGTGCTACTAGCTGCACATATTCGTGTATGGTCTTGGGTTAACTGAAAAAAAAAATTTGGTTTATCCACATTAACTTCGACTATATTGGATTATTGCCTATTTGCCTGTACGTAAGTCCTTGCTGCATTTCCCTCTTGGCTTATATGAACCATTTTTTAATAAATATTATATTGCTTTTATAAAAAAAAAACACACACACACACAAACACACACAAAGCTAAGATTTTTTACAATACCATTTGTTTTAAAATATAATTAACAATAAAACAAAATAAATCATTTGATTGTATTTGCTTATATTTTATAGGGTTAATTACATGGAAGGTCATTTTGTTTTGTCTATGTTGCATGTTAGTTCTAACTTCTAAGTATCATCAATTATGCTCTTGTGGTCTCACTGTTCACTTGCATGTGACATAGTTAATCGTGATTCTGATATGGTGAAAAACGTTTTATTTAGGGAAAATTACGAAAATGTCGGTTGACAATTTTTTTTTTTCAAATTTGTCACGCTCCTGCGTCCTTGGAACGTCACATCATGCACGGGATGCGTCCTTCAAGCACGGGATGCGTCCTTATAGGGAGACCCAATAAAAAAATGGATACGTAGCCACGGGATGCGTCCTTCAAGCACGGGATGCGTCCTTGGAGCACGGGATGAGTCGGACAAGTTTCTGAAGCGTCCGGCGAGGTTTCCGGCGAGTTACAGATTTCCGAAGAGTTTTCCGGCGAGTTATTTCATTGCAACGGGGAGGTTTCTGACTTCTACTTTCTTCCGATCTAAGTTTCGAACATTATCATCTCCGTTGTTTCTTCCAACATGTTTCAACACCCTCACTAAATTTTGCAGTCGGAAATCTAATAAAAAATTCAGATCTTGAGTGACCTGTAGTGTGTGATCGACTGATAGAACTAGTTGCAGGTTTATTTGTGATGGTCGTATTGTCATAGAAAATAGTGTAGTTCTAGTGTTAAAAGAAAAAAAAAGAGGAGAAGAAGGTTTTAGCGACAACTGAAAAGTGTTGTTATAAGAATCGGGTCTGAATTTAGAGTTGCAAGTGGTACAGATTTGAATCGAAATCGAAGTTGCAGGTTGATCGAAGAACGTGATCTGTTCGTTGTTAGATTGGAATGAAATAACTCGCCGGATAACTCGTCGGAAATCTGCAACTCGCCGGACGCTTCAGAAACTTGCCCGACTCATCTCGTGCTCCAAGGACGCATCCCGTGCTCCAAGGACGCATCCCGTACTTGAAGGACGCATCCCGTGCTTGAAGGACGGGTCTCGTGGCCACGTGTCTATTTTTTATTGGGTTTCGCTCTAAGGACGCATCTCGTGCATGATGCGCCACTCCAAGGACGCAGGAGTGTGACAAATTTGAAAACAGGTTTGGTCAACCGACATTTTCATAATTTTCTCTTTTATTTATCTACAAGTAAAAGATGAACGTCGAAGCTGCATGATGATATATAGCCTCTTGAAATTCTGATGTGAAAATTAAATGGGAGCATATCCCAAGGGTATGATAATCAAACTACTAAAGATCGTAAAAGGGTTTGATGTCTTGGTAACTGTCGATCATTTGACTAAAAGTGCATACTTCTTTCCTATTCAAGAAACTTATTCTACAAAAGCAAGATAAATGTGCACATAAAAGAGATATGGATGACCAACGTCATGCCACTAGGTGCCGGTGTCTATTGTATTGGATCATGACACACAATTCATTGCACACTTTTCAAGAAAAATCAAGATATTTGAGTACTAAGCTCTAAATTATTGCCACATGTCACCCTTAAACCAACAGACTTTGTCTTAACCCAAGAAACAAAATATGAAGATCTTTTAATTAGCTAAGTTTTGGGGAAAACAAGATTGTGGTTCGGTGTATGTCGAGGTTTTGGGGCAATCGGGAGGTTTACTTTGTATTTGGGATAAAGGGGTTTTTGACATGGTTGGTTCGGTGAAAGACAAGAATTTTCTCCTTGTGAGTGGGAAATTAAAGGGGTCTCAAGAATCGATTAATATTATAAACGTGTACGCCCCTCAGAAAACATCGGACAAATTAAACCTATGGAACAAGATCAGTGAGACGATGGATGGCATGGATGGGTTATGGGTTATCGCTGGCGATTTTAACGAGGTGAGGGTTCCTGAAGAACGCAAAAAATCCAGTTTCAAGAGCGCATGTGCTAGAAACTTTAACGAGTTTATTAATAAAACTGGTCTCCTTGAATACGACTTGAAGGGCAGAAAATTCACGTACATAGAGATAACGGAAGGAAGTTAAATAAAATTGACCTCTTTTTAGTCTGCCCAGAATTCTTTTTTAAATGGCTGGATGCTTGTTTAAGGGGGTTACCGACCATGTACTCTGACCACTGTCTTTAGTGCTAACGGTGTCGAAGAAAAATTTTGGTGCGAAGCCTTTTAGAATATTCAATTCATGGCTAGGAGTACCGGGTTTTCAGGAGATGGTGGAAAAAAACGTTGAATTTGGTGAGTGGAGGGGACGAAGCTGCTGACATTGGGCTTATGAGAAAGTTCACTGCCATAAGAAATGCTATCAAGGAGTGGAGAGCCGAGCATCTGAAAAAAGAAGGGGCCAGTGTTGTTAAAGCTAAAGAAGAGCTGGAGGAGTTAGAAGAGTTAATGGAGGAACGGATTTTAAAAGAAGAAGAATGACCTTATGTTGAAAACAAAAAAGTGGTGCTGGATTTCGATTTAAAAAACAGCTCGGACATGAAACAAAGATCTAGAGTGAGGTGGGCGCTCGAAGGAGACGAAAATACAAAAATTTTTCATGGCCATGTCAACATGAGAAGGGCTTCAAATCAGATCCCAGGTTTACGTCTGGGAGATACTTGGATTTCAAAACCTACAAAGATTAAAAGAGTGGTGTTGGGATTTTTTAGAAACAGGTTCAAGGAGGAGATTCGTATTAGACCCAGTTTGAACTGTGAGGATGTGAAGAAACTGACCCAGGAGGATAAGGTATTCTTGGTTGATCAGTTCACTTTGACTGAGATTAGAGAGGTGGTTAGCGATTGCGGTGATGACAAGGCCCCTGGTCCGGACGAATTGAATATGAGATTTATTAAGCAATTTTGGGATTTTTCTGAAAAAGACTTCAAAGCGATCCTGGATGAATTCTTTTTAATGGGAAGATTAATATTGGATGTGGATCATCGTTTATAACTTTAATACCGAAAATGAAAGACCTGGTGGAGCTTAACAATTATCGGCTGATTAACCTTATTGGTATCATTAGCAAAGTGGTCTCTGAAGTCCTTGCTAACCGTCTTAAAAAGGTGATTGGGGCGGTTATATCGGAATGACAATCGGCTTTCATAAAAGGTAACTACATTCTGGATGGGCCACTTCTTATAAATGAGATAACAAATTGGGGAAAGAAGACAAAGAAGAAGGCGTTTTTCTTGAAAATTGAGGAAAGGTAACTACATTCTGGATGGGCCACTTCTTATAAATGACAATATGAATTGGAACTTCTTGATTTCCACGATGAGCCAAATCGGATTCCCGGAGAGATGGTCTTTTTGGATTAAAGGAATTCTAGATTCAGCCAAATGCTCTGTTTTAGCTAACGGGTCCCCGACTTTCGAATTCAAGTGCCAAAAAGGTTTGCGGCAGGGAGATCCAGTCTCGCCTTTCCTCTTCATTATGGTTATGGAGATGCTTTCTTGCATGATTGAGAAAGCTAGAAGGATGGATGCTTTTCGGGAATTCAAATTCCTAATGGCCCGTGTATTTCGCACTTATTGTACGCAGATGATGCTATCATTCTTGGGGAATGGTCCTCTTCTAACATTAGAAATGTGGTACGTATTCTTCGGGTGTTTCATATATGTTCGGGCCTTAAAATAAACTATGAGAAGTCAAATATTTATGCCATTAGGGTTAACACGGTGGAGCTAAATAATATGGCTTCGGCAGTCGGTTGTCAAGCGGGTAGTTTCCCTTTTAAGTATCTTGGTTTGATAGTGGGGGCAAACATGAACCAGGTGAGTAATTGGAAACCGCTCTATGATATATTCGATGCTCGTCTTGCTAAATGGAAAGGGGTTTTATTATCTATGGGGGTAGAATAACGCTCATCAAGTCGGTTTTAGAAAGTCTTCCAAACTACTACTTTTCCTTATATAAAACGCCGGTTCAAGTGAAAATCAGACATTTCCTATGGGGTGGGGATGGTTCGGTGAGAGATTCATTGGGTTGCGTGGGAGCAGGTGGCGCTTCCTAAAAAGAATGGTGGGCTCGATTTAAGCATGTTGAAAAACGTCAATACTTCTTTATTGACTAAGTGGGGGTGGAGATTTCTCTCAAACAAAAACAAGTTGTGGTCTAAAATGATTGAGGCGTTACATAATGTTAGACAAGGTAGGGATTTTATTCCGGTAAAAAGATCGCTTGGAGGGTTCTGGTTCAACATTGTTCAAGTGTTAAACAAAACTACGATAGACGAGATTCAGCTGGGAAATTTTTTCAAGGCCTCGGTTGGTAATGGTGAGGACATTGCATTCTGGTTAGATCCGTGGATTTCCAACAGGCCGCTAAAAGAGTGTTTCCCTAACATTTATAAGTTGGAGGAGGAAAAAGGTTGTAGGGTGTGCGATCGGTGCGCTGGAAGAAGCCCATCTCGACCGAAGTTGAAATCAATGAGTTGGTTAATCTGTGCACAATGTTGTTACTGGTTATGTTGAACCATGGTCGTGATACATGGGAATGGATTGGGGCAGTTGATAGAGGGTTTAGTACGAATGCGGTCAAGAAACTTGTTGATAAAAACAGGATTAGATCGGACGAGTTTGTTCCTAAGGGGTGTAGGTGGATCCCAAGCAAGTGTAATATCTTCATATGGAGGGCGGAAATGGGTAAGATCGCTACGTTTGTCGCATTAAAGAAGAGAAATAGTGGTGATGGTAACACGACTTGTGGGTTATGTGAAGAGGGTGAGGAGAGTGTTGATCATTTATTCACCTCCTGCTACTATGCGTCGATGCTTTGGTCATTCATTGGTTATTGTTGTAAAATTCAGAATTTGGTGGTTTTTTCTTTTAGAGACCTCATTGAAGTTCATAATCACGTGGGGTTATAAGGGACGAAAAAAGAGGTGGTGATGGGTCTTATCAGGATCGGTTGTTGGATTATATGGAGGTCGAGGAACGAGACAAGATTCAAGAGCAAACAAGTAAAGTTAGATTTTATTATCGGTGAGGTTAAAAAGATAGGTTTCTTATGATACACGCTAGAATGAAAGGAGAGTCTATTTTTTGGGTTGATTGATGTAAATTTGTAATGTTGTAATGTTGGTTTTAGTTGCCTCGGTTTGTGGCAGCTGTAGTTTTTAATGAGGTTTACTTAAAAAAAAAGAGAGAGAGAGAACTATTAAAACTCTAAAGGTTAGGCCATGAGCTTGTATCATTGATTTTTGAGGAAGTTTTGATAGCTACTTAACCTTAGTAGATTCTTCATATAACAATAATTGTCATTCAAATATTGAGATGACACCACTAATTTGAAATATTATACAGCAGAATGTGTCGAACACATCTTTGAAAGTTGTTCAATACTAGCATAAATCATATGCAGATAAAAAAGAAAACCATATGAAATTTCATTTTTTGGATTATGTTTTATTTAAGCTCTCTCCATAAAAAGGTGTAATTTCTTTATGGCTTGCACACATTGATTCTTTATTTCATTGGCCCTTTCAAAATCACCGATTGAGTGATAAAGGTAGCTTGTTGACTAGAATTATCATATCAGAAGGGTTGGAAATTTTAGTGAAAATTCAGTTTTTACAAAATATTTTGGATACCAATAATTTTGTGTATATATATGTGTTGAATAAATAATTAATTGTGGTTTCGTGTTCTACGTTGTGAGAGCATTACAACAAACCAAACTATGTCTGAACTTGAGCTAAGATGAATGAGATATTAATGTTTGAATTTGTATGGTTGGAACCAATGATGAGAAAAATGGTGTATAAGGAGGTGCTCCAAATCGCCCTCGCGCGTGTGCGCTCGTGGTGTGGGTGATGTGCACAATGTGACGCTTTGATGACGCACTTTGCACTTTCGACACTCGTGTCGCTTGAGAGCCGCCTTTGTATATTTGAAAGTTGGTTCGAGCAGCTCGGTTCAACTTTGGTTGACCCATGGTTCGGATCTTGTGCGTGCAGTGTAGGTCGAACGGGTCGGGTCAGGTCTGGAACAACTGATGACGCCAACGACAACACCCACTGTAATCATCAACTGCTAATAAGCTCAGCGGTGGTTCTAGCAAAACAACTGTTGGTTCGAACAAATAGTTGTTCTTGGTTAATTGTTTGGCCAACAATTGTTTCTACGAAACTTGAGAAGGGTACTCTCTAAAACTCATTTCAACTTCATTCTTTTCCACAAAACAATAACACCAAATAACCTGGTGGAATCTCGGGCACGAGAGCCATCTCTCTTATAGTACACTATTGTTCCAGTTGTTGTACCCTAGAAAAATACATGTTTATCTATGAAAAAGCGCGGAATCTGTTTTAAGGTCCCCGTATCTAACACGATCCTTTACAAAAAAAAAAAAAAAAAAAAAAAAAAAAAAAACCGTCAACATGTTAGGTGGTGTTTGTTTTTTTCAAAAAGAGCTTCCTGCCTCTTCTGTCTGCACCGTGCAGACGCGGGAAGAGGTTTTGCCTCAAAAGAGTGTTTGTTTTTTTTTTTTGAGAAGTGCTTTTTACCTCTCCCCAGCCTCTTCTTGGGGAAGTGATGAGAGGTAAGCTTCTCCAAGAAGAGCTTTACCTCTTCTTGGCACCACCTCCACCTCCACCCCTGCTCCGCCACCACCACCCCTGCTCCGCCACCATCATCATCATCATCATCACCACCCCTGCTCCGCCACCACCACCACTGCTCCGCCACCATCATCATCACCACCCCTGCTCCGCCACCACCACCTCTGCTGCTCCACTCCGCCACAAACAAAACCCCCCAAATCGAAAACCTCCACCTCCGCTGCTCCACTCCGCCACCACCACCTCCACCTCCGCTGCTCCACTCCGCCACCACCTCCGACATCATCATCAACAAACAAAACCCCCAAATCGAAAACCCCCAAATCGAAAACCCTAAAAACGAAGAGAGAGAGAGAGAGATCGTAGAGAGAGAAGGGGCTGTGGTCGATCGAAGAGAGTGTAGTGGTGACGGTCGTGGCTGTGGTGCAGTGGTGACGGTGGTGAAGTGGTGGCGGTGGTGAAGATGGTGGCGGTGGTGAAGTGGTGGCGGTGGTGAAGATGGTGGCGGTGGTGAAGTGGTGGCGGTGGTGAAGATGGCGGTGGTAGAGAGAGAGTAGAGAGAGAGTTGAGAGAGATCTGTGTGTGTGTTTGTGTGTGAAGAGGTGTGAAGAGGTTTTATATAAAAAAAAAAAACAAACCCTCTTCTCCTTGCAGACTGAAGACATTTGGTCCACCTCTTCTACTGCAGATGCCTGCAGACGTGGCCTGCAGCAGAAGAGGTTTTCAAGAAGAAAAAACAAACAGCACCTTAGTGTGCTACTTGTTACAGTCAAGAAGCTAGGCTGAACACTCAATGTCGCATAGACTTGAATCAAGGATACTACAAGAGCGCTTGCTGATATACCCATCAAAGACAGATTTTGAATCATGTTTGATACATATAGAATTGTATTTTTATATTTATTTTCATGTAGTTTCCTAACAAATATTGTACCATTATATATCCTACAAATGACAAGAGTATCGTTAATATATATATTTTTTTAATAAAAGCGAACTTATGCCCTACAACCTTAAAACAAACTTTCGTGAAGATTTTTCTCACAATTTTAAACTTCTTTTCTTCACGGATTGAGGTTCACGAAAGGTTAGAAAATTTATTCAGGTTTTTTTGTTTAAATCTTATGTGTGTATATATAGGATTAAATTCATTGTGAATATCCCCCCATTTTAAACTAAATAAACTAATCTAGGCCATTCATCTTGTTACAATTTTTATATTTTTTTTATTCAAAAGGGTGTTACAGAAAGTAAAAAAATATTATTTTCTTAATTATGTCTTTACTTTTAAATAAAGTACCCCCATAAATTTTTAAATGAGATAACCTTATCGTACATTTATATTTTTTCTAAAACGATTACATTATAAAAACAAGTATTTTATTCTCTTTAATTTTAAGTAGTCTTTCTATATTTTTTTAATTTAAAAAAAAATAAAGGCGTCGATTGTGTATAGTGACTGTTTTTATTTAATACACGTGAGTATAATTGTTGTTCACTGAGGAATTTGAGTTTTATATACATTTGCATAGTGACTGCTTGATGTGCGCTAAACAATTTGGGTTGTATACACGTTTATAGTGACTATTTGTTTTTTTATACACATGTGTATAACTGTTGTTAGCTAGGTAATTGGTTTTTATACACATGTGTGTGTTGACTGTTTGTTTTTTATAAACAACCAAAACACACTTTATTGTACATATATTTTTTATACACATTTGTATAATTGAAGAGAGAAAATATTTTATTGTAATTGAAGAGAGAAAGTATTTAAACTTTACTATTATACTTTTTCTATTTATTTTTTGATCTATATAAAAAGAAGCGTGAATTGCAAATTTTGACCTTTGTCCTCATACTATTTTTTAAGCGGTGTCCGTTATCTTTATAATTAACGAGTTTTCTACTTTATGTTTTCAAATCTTGTACGTTATGTCCTTTGAGCCTAACTTAATTAATTTTTTCTGTTAAATCTGATCACTCAAGGGCAATTTAGTCTTTTTACTAATTACTTTAAAAATAAGTTAATAAATATAGAGTAAATTGTCATTTTAGTCCCTGAGTTTTGTCCAAATTTGCCATTTTAGTCCAAATAGATTTTTTTTTCGCCTCTGGGTCCCTGACTTTTCCCTTTTGTTGCCATTTTGATCACATTGCTTAACTCAGTCAAAAAACATGGTTATAACCAGGGGTATTTTTGTCATTATCAAAAAAAAAGTT